>CABHPP010148143.1:0-40655 GCA_902168425.1 Peromyscus attwateri | reverse complement strand
AGATCTCATCCATTTCTCTGTCATTGGGCGATCCCTGTGTCTTTCTTAGGGTCCTGTTTTCTAGGTAACCTCCCTGGAGTTGTGAATAGCAGTCTAGTCATCTTTGTTATTTTCTGTTTTTAGATTTTAAAGATGTGTTTAGATTATGTACATCAAAGACATATGTACTTATATCACAGTATTTATGGAACTAAAGTTGTATTTCAAATACAGTGAGAAAATTTCCAAACATGTTATTTACATAAGAATATACAGACTTATGCTACATGTACATAGATTATATAAAAGATTATCTTTCTACATGTAAATAAACCTTCATTATAATGAAGACTAATCAAAATTAGTCAAATAAAAACTCAAATTAATTGAGGGATGGCAAGATAGTTTAGTGAACTTGGATTCTTGCTGCTGAATTCGGGGATCTAAGATCAATAACCAGATAACACATTGTAGAAAGAGAATTTTGACTGTTCTCTGACATTATCATATCTTTAATGGCTCTGGCATACTCTTCACCTACATGCAAATAATTTGTAGTTGTAAGTAAGTATGTATGTACATACACACACAAACAAATTCATATAAACACACACTTGTATACCTTATTTTAATACTGAAAGTCCTTGTGGAAAATGTAATTAAAGGAGAGATACTTACCTTATATAAGCTCTATATCTTCCAGCTAAATAAATATTAATTTATGCTCTATTGTTTCAAATACAGTATAGAAGAGTATTTTGATTCTACTCAAATGATCAATGGAACTGATATTTCTTTTCTCATTAATAGTACCTGCAGTACCTGCATATAATATAGCAAAGTTAGCTTTGTTAGAGTTATATGTTATCAAAATATCCCTACATCCTAAGACTAACCTTTGAGTAAAATCTGTAGCCATAGCCATAAGCATGAGATGTTGCCTGGCAGTTTATTGGCATGAGAATATGTTTCAAATCCAGAGGACTGAAAATGGGGTCTTACTGCATTTCAGTCAGTTCTGTTCTCAGACCCAGATGAATTTGAGAAAATGAATCTTAGAGGTGCTTTTATTGAGCCATTTAAAAATCAAAGATATGTGTGAAGCATTCACCCCAATATGTGGATAGAAATAAACTTCCAGAGGGTAATCAGACATAGCAAAAAGGAAATGTGGCACACCCTAGAGCTCTGGTTGGTAGGGATGGGGAACCTAATGATAAATAAATTCAGATTCCAAACAAGTTCCACCTCCATTGTTAATTAAGAAATATTAAATGTTCTTTGTATAGAATAATAAAACCTTAAAATAAGTAATAAAACCTTACCATAAATTAAACAAGATTGCCAAGGAGCACATTGAAAAGAAATTTTACATGGAGAAAGTTCTAAGTAAATTTTCTTGGGACAAATATAGGTGAATTAGGGAAAAGACATTTTGAACTATGATACTCAAATAATTCATGTCCCCTTATCAGATCAATGATCTTTCAGTGATACTTAGAACATTGAGCTGAGTTTCAAATTTCTACATTAGCATTAGAAGTCCGCAATCTAGGGAAATGGAATTCTTTTGAGCAAAGTTAAATATGAGTGGAAGAGGTAAATACTGTACAGACTGGCAGTTGATAAATCTTGACCACTGGAGGAACATAGACCCTGCACAGTACTTTTGGAAATTTAAATAACACACCATTGTGTTATATAAACCTCTGTCTATTCCTATGTACACATGGTTTATCATTTACTTTTTGTTACTGTGAAAAAACATTACGACCAAAGAAAATTATAGAAGAAAGAGTTCATTTTGGCTTATATTTCAGGAGGGGCAGTATATAATGATAAGGAAGCCATGGCAGTAGACTGTTTGAGCAGAAAGTTGAGAGATTACATTTCCATCCACACTCAGGAAGAAGAGAAAGAGGAATTAGAGTATAAACATCAAAGTCAGCCCCCAGTGATATACTTCCTCCATGAAGATTATATATTCTAAAACTTTCATAATCTTCCCAAATAACTCCAACAACTGAACACCACATCTTCAAGTACCTGAGCTAAGTTTCTCACTTAAACAACCATCCTTGACATATACGGTATACAAATATGTGTCAACATTTGGAAAATTGAACAAAGGTTCTTTTCCTAGATAAACTTTAAAGGGGTGAAGTAGTTGAAAAACTTAAAACTTGTAACACTGTCATCTCTTACTGAACTATAACTAATACTTTTCATTTTCATTCTCTACCTTCTTCTTAGAAACTTCTTTCTCTGAAAGAGGCCCTCTGAATGCTGTGTTGGCTAAAGTTGAGATGATTTACACTGTGGTGATGTAATGTATACCCCAATAAAGCTTGCCAGAGGATCAGAGGACAGATCCAGCCACTAGATTAGACATAGAGGCCAGAGAGTGGTGGGATACACCCTTAATCCTATCACTCAGGAAGCAGAGATCCCTCTGGATCTCTATGAGTTCAAGGCAACACTGGAAACAGAGCCAGGCAGTGGTGGCACACACTTTTAATTCCAGTACTGGGAAGCACACATGGCTTTAAGCCTAGGAAGTGACAGAAGGTTGGGGAAAGGTATATAAGGTGTGAGGAAACAGGAATGAATGCAGTTCAGCTGACATCCTTTTGGGTGAGGACTCAGAGGCTTTCAGTCTGAGGAAACAGGATCCCATGAGGAATTGGTGAGGTGAGGTTGGCTGTAGTTTGCTCTGCTTCTCTGATTTTTCAGCTTTCACCCCAACATCTGGCTTTGGATTTTTTTTTATTAAAAGACCATTTAAGGTTTGAATAACCTTACACTAAGACCATTCATTTTAATCAGTTATAAACCAGTTTACAGAATTTGTCTAATTAACATAAAAAACCATCTATAAAATTACAAATGATACAAAACATTCTTTTCTTCAACTATTTTAACATGTTTATTTCTATTTATTATCAAGGCCAATTTTTCATGCAACAATTCTGCTTCTCCGCTTATATTGTCAAAAAACATGAGAAACAAGCATAACCAAGCCTAAGTAAGAACAAACAAAATTCAGTGGTTCTCTTGCTATATTTTTGATAGAATATTTTGTTCTCTTGAACCTGTGACATCTAGTCAACTGAAATGATGGAAAATGTAGACAGAATAGCATTGCATGTGGTTAGACTTACATGTGCTGTCTTAATGTGGATGACCAATGTATACAAGTAATTTATTCACAGTGTACCCTTAAGGAATAAGACTGTATTATTCTTTCAGGGTTTATGACAGATCCTTCAAATAACATGCCTGCTACCCTCTTAGACATTAAATTCTGAATGTTTTGGTTAATCAAGAGCCAATGTTACCCATGTTTTGATATATTTAATGGAAATACAAGGGATCTAACCAACTGCTCTGGTATTAAAATGTGGGCCTGTATTGTTTTTGAGTTTATAACTAGATTTATAACTTCATTTTTGTCATCAGCATTAAAGTGTCTGATCTAATGTCTTGGGATGTCTGAGTGACTCATCCCAGACTTATATTTGTGTCAAGACAATAACAACAAGACTTATGACTGGGTAGAATAACACTAATTAGGAGTAAAAAAAGATGTTTCCTTGAAAGTATATAATGAACTATGTTGTTGAAGGGATGTATTTAATTTCACTATCTCAGAGGTTTCCCTTGTATTTCTTCTATAGAATATTGGTCTAATACCTTTCAAACTTTATTGGCCTTTGGAGCTATCACTTGACTTTTAACAGCTATGTATTTTTTATTAAACCATTTAAGGCCCCATTGATGAACATGAAAGGGATACAACTCAATAAATATGAAGAAGTCCACGAGGGGCCTTCCTTCAGAGAGCCTTCATTCCTATTTTCTATCATTTTGGCAAAGGAAGATATTCTAAATGCTATCTAAGGAGAACGCAAATATAAGCCAGCAACAAACACTTTGATATACAATGCTGTCCTGCCTGCAAGACATGCTAAGGCAATGGTGGCAACATGGTGGTAGGAGTAACCAAACAATATCTGATTTTACTCCAGGAAGTGGAACTCACTGCCATCATTGCCTAGGTGACCAAGAACCAGAGACTAGATAAGGTAAAACCAAATACTACTCTTCTAAAAAAAACAAATAAATAAAAATAGGTGAGAGGGCCAGGGAGCCAGATAAAAGCCATGCATGACAGGCTCTCCTAGTAGTCCTGTCAGGAGCCAGGGCTTAGTTTAGGTTTACTGGAACTAGCCAGAGATGAGCAAGCAGTTCTTGGGAAACACAACACTCAGGGGTAACCAATCAGCAGGCACCCCACAGTTTTTGTTTTGTTTTGGTTTTTTTTGCTGACTCAACAGAAGGTACCCCCCTACCCAAGCCTTATGCTAGCTAAAATAACTTCCCCTACCCTACCCCTAGAAAGTTCCTAATGTCTAGAGCCACCTACCAATCAGACCCCAGACTAATCTTTCCTCCACCAATCAGCCCCTAGACTAATCCCTTCTCCGTGGAATTTCCCCAACCTTGTTTAAGAGAAGCATTTGAGCTTCTTTGCAGGTTGCTCTTTGCTACCCCAACGCATTGGAAATTTTAATAAATGTTCTTGCTGATTGCATACATGACCAGTGGTCATTTTGGAGGGCTTCTCTCAGACCCTAACAATCAGTAACAACAAAATGCCTTCCAATGACATTCTGCTATACATGTAGATTGGTGCCTGGCTCAGACATTTTCAGAGATTTTTCATGCAGCAGATGGGAACAAAGGCAGATACTCATTTGGGGCACTCAGCCTTAAGTGGTATATCTCTATCAAATCCCTTCCTTCAGGGCTCAGGGGACCCCATGGAATAGAAAGCAAAAAGATTGTAAGAGCCACAGAGATAAAGAACATGAGGAAAAAAAAACCTTTCTAAATAAACATGACCAAAGCTTCTATGAACTCACAGAGACTGTGGCAACATGCACAGGTCATGCACAGAGTCGGCACCATGTCTTCTGCATATATATGTACATATATATAATATACATAATCACTTCCTGTTTAGTAAGTTTTTACATGCTTTCTGATCGTGCATGAGTGGGTCTCTTATTCTTATGTCTTCTCGTGGGTTGTCTTCCTTCTGTTTGTTTGTCTTGCCCAACTCCAATGTGTTAGTTTTTGTTGTTTGTTTTGTTATGATCCCATAGAAATCTGTTTGTTTTCTAATGAAAGAGAGAAAGGGAATATATTTGGAAGGGGAGGTGGGGAAGAACTGGGAGAAGCACAGGGAGGGGAGACCATGATCATACCATATTATATGAGAAAATATGCTTTCAATAAAACAAAGCATGCTAGCCACTAAACAAATTGATAAAGAGTGAAAATCAGTGCCCTAAAAATTGTATAACATAATGCTAGGGACAAAGGATACCTTTTAATAACTATCATTTCTTAGTCACGGGAGAAATGAGGAATTTAGAGAATATGGTATCCCTTTATTTGGAGGAGAAAACCACCTCACTAGCAACCTTGAACCCTGTTAGTATGGTAGGTCAATGAATATATACAATAGTTATTTTGGACATTCCAAGGCAAGTACACAGTTTAAATTCTCTTAGGTCTTTTTAGTCCTCCAGTAACTAATGTTTGATCAAATTAGTAGACAATTTGAATTTCTTTACAGTGTCATAAAACCCAGATCCTTTCTGATGAAGTAAGGAAGATTTAGGGAAGCTCTGGGATGAAGTTATGAATAAACACTGCGGCCTAGTTTACTTTCTGTTGCTGTGATAGAGACAATGAGTAAAACAACTTGAGGGGAAAAGGGGTTATTTAGCTTACATGTCCAAATCATAGTCTAGCGTGGAGTGAAGCTGAGATAACTGCTCAAGCTGGACAAGAACATGGGGAAAGGATCTGAAACAGAGTTCAGGGCATATGCCATCCATTGGTTTGCTCACTATGGCTTGCTCAATTTGCCTTTTTTTGAATACTGAGGACCACCTAACTCGGGGTAGGAGGACCCACATCAATAGGCAATTAGAGAATATAGGACACTGCAGACTGGCTCCAGCACAGATTGATGGAGACAATTCCTTAATTGACGTTCCTCAACCCAGATCACTCTTCTCATGCCAACTTGACAAAACCAAAGAAAACCACAACCAATCAGCACAGATTGCTTCTGCTAGAGACTAAGATAGTACCTTCACTAGACACATTTCTGCATTCAGGTTCCTAAGACCTTGGCAAATATATCAATAGAGATCATATTTGGTACAGCACTTAGAGTTGTTATCACTATGATTTACCCTAATTTCAGTAATATATTATAATCCTCTAGAATTCATCTAAGTAGATATTTTCATTGATGATTGTAGCCAGAAGTTTTCTTCAGTCCTGTCCAAACCCTGTGGTCCCACAGCCACTTATAAAATAATCACTTGGAGGTTTAATATTATTTATAAACTGTATGGCCTATGGCAGGCCTCTTGCTAGCTAGCTCTTATATCTTAAATTAACCAATTTCTATTAATCTATGTTTTGCCACATGTTCTGTGGCTTTTCCAGTCTGCTGGCAGGTTGCTTCTTGGGTGGCAGGCTGGTTTCTCTCCAGACTCTGCCTTTCTCTTTCCTCTCCCTCTCTCCTTGGATTTCCTGCCTGCTTCTAAGCTACCTTGCCATAGGCCAAAACATCTTATTTATTAACCAATGGGAACAACATATGTTCACAGTGTACAGAAAGACATCCTGCAGCAAATGGTGAATTAATTATTCATCCTATAATACTTATAATACTTATAGTTTATAGGAATTTCAGGTTATTATTAGGTTCAGCCAAATGGTTCTTAGGTCCAGGTTGCAGTTCAGTTGACCATCCCTCTGCTGTGATGCTTAAAGAGCTGACACGGTGTTACCTTTAACATGTCAGCTGTCATCTAGATACTATTTGTCAGTAGTCCTTTAAATGCCAGGGTACTCCCCCTTACTACTGTGTTTTCACAGGAGGAAATGCCACATACCTCTTTGTGAGAGATGTAGATAAATCATAACCACATATACGTATTGTGACATTACACCTCCTTTCCACCTACTGACATAGTATTTCATTAGTCTGTGCCTCACCAGTTCTAAAAGCTGGATCACATCCAGAGACTGAGAAAGGGTAATTATTTTTTATTGCAGCAGCTGCCCTCTGCCACCAGATCATCCATAATTTATTATTTGGATTATATAGATTGAGCAATAACATTTTGACTGTCCCTATGACATTTTTATTTCAGTAACCTTATTGGTGTCCCCCTGTATGTCTGTCCCCATTGGCTGCCAATTTGACCAAGTTATTCTTATTGATTATGCATCACCACCTGGTCTCTGATCTGTAGGGCACTTATCACCCCTTCATGTAAGAGAATAATATAATTTACTGTGTAACTTAGTTTATGCCTAGATCATAGATTCATCGTTGGTTTTCTCTACTTTACTAGGTGCCCCTCTGAATAGGATATATGATAGACATTTTACACTCATTGTTTATAGATCCTTCCTCTCAGACTGAGAACCTTTTTCTCACAGCATCATTCTGTATCTGGTGCTGCCCTTCATGTTTCTGAGACTGTTGTTCCTACCTTCATCATATAACATGAATCATTTTCATTTCTGCTCCATGAAAGACATACCACTTTTCCACTGAATTTATATAATCATTCATGTTTGCTTTGTTCCATATTAAAGGAGACTAATTATATATTAATGATGTCCCTGCCTTCTTAATTTATACTCTAAGTCCTGTATAATGCTCTTGAATATCTTGGTACACACAACTCTACCAGCTTTTACCAAAATCCAATAAAAAATGTTACGTGGCTCTTTAAGACTATAAAGCCTTTTTCTCACCAACAAACCATGATCTCTCTAGTTCTGTTACACTGTGATTTTCCATGGTGTTTCAGGTTGCCAAAAAGGAAGGTGGTTTAGATGTTTTCTAAAGCAGATACTTCTTTGATCTCTTTAACAAAGATGGTATGTTAATTGTGAGTAGAGGGAACATTGTTGTTTTTATTTGTTTATCTAGAATATTTATAAAATACAAGTTTTCAAGTGCTTGAGAATATCAATATAATTGATTCCAACCAAAGTTCCAGAGTCTGTTTCCTTCTCAACCATATTCTTAATAGTCACAAAAAAGTACTCAAGACTATAATTGAATATTTTCCAGAATTTAGCAACATCTACACCCTTGTTGCCCTAGTTTCAAGTTTTAAAGATAAAAGTTTCTTTGTATATGCTCTTACTCTGTGACATTTGTACACTTACTCTTCAGTAAATTCTTTAAGCTCTAGTAGTTTCCTCACTGTTTTAATTCTAAGAATGGTGTAATTTGGGGCTGTGGTTTTGCTTCTGTTTCCATCAGTTGCTAGATGAAGCCTCCCTGGTATCTGCTATGGCTAGGAGTCTAAACTGGGGTCTTCCTGGTAGATTCCCTTGTGAAAGCTTTTTACCTGATCTTGGAATGCTCCCTCCCTTTCAAGTAGTCTCTTTCAGTAGTCCCTCTCTCTGTTCCCCGCAACCTTATTGCTCATTTTCCCAGACCAACCCATCCTCAGTCCACTCATGAAATCTCTTCAATTTCCTCTTCCAAGGAAGATCTGAGTGGCCCTCCTCCTCTCACTGAAACATGATGGTTACCTAGTCTCTCTGGGTCTGTAGATTATAGCATATTATAGCATAATTATCCTTTATTTTACACTAATATCCATTTATGAGTGAGTACATACCAAATTTATCTATCTGGGTCTGGGTTGCCTTATTCAGGATGAGTTTTTCAAGTTCCATTCAGTTGCCTTTAAATTTCCTGGTGTCATTGTTTTTAACATATGAATAATACTCCATTGTATAAATGTATGACATCTTCTTTATTCATTCCTTGGATGAGGGACATCTAGGTTGTTTCCAGGTTCTGGCTATTATAAAAAAAAAAGCTATTATAAACAGAGTTGAGCAAGTTTGCTTGTAGTATAATTGAGCATCCTATGGGTATATGCCTGTGGTGATATTTTATCTGTGTCCCCCAATAAAGTTTATCTGAGGATCAGAGGAAAAATCCAGCCACTATAGTAAACATAGAAGTCAGGCAGTGGTAGCATATGCCTTTAATCCTATCACTTATGAGAAACAGATTCATCTGGATCTCTGTGAGTTCAAGGCCACACTAGGAACAGAGCCAGACAAGGTGGCACACTATAGTGATATTTTATTTGTACTGAAGTGTGATTTGTATGTTAATAAATAAAGTTGCCCGGGGGTCAGAGCTATTAGCAAGCCATAGCGAAAGCTGGGCGGTGGTGGTGCATGTCCTCAATCCCAGCACTTGGTAGGCAGAGCTAGGTAGATCTCTGTGTGTTCAAGGATACAGCCAGCATTAGAGACACACGCCTTTAATCTCAATACCAACCATAGAAGACCTGGAGGTCTATACAGACAGGCAGTGACTAGGCAGTCATGTGGTTGGGTTTACAACCAATGAGAAGGTGGAACAGAAACTCTATATAAAGACAAACACACAGGAAGTAGCTCTCTTTCGGAGAGGTACAACAACAGCGACAGCAAAGGGTAAGGTTTTTAGCTCTTAGCTATTGCTCTGACCTCTTGGCTTTCATCTCTGTATTGGCTCTGTGTTTCTTATTTAATAAGACGGTTGGTTACATCTACAGGACACACCTTAAATTCCAACACTAGTTAATCATGAAGGTCTGGAGGTCTGTACCAACAGGAAGTGACAGAGCTGGGCTGGAAGAGGAAGTGATGTAGCTGGGCAAAGAGGAAATAAGATGACAGAGAAGAAAGGCATATAGGTGTGGGTATAGAGGAAGTAGATCTCTTTGGTGGAGAATCTCCAAACAGGAAAGAATGTGGCTGGCTTCTTTCTGCTTTTCTGATCTCTCAGCTTTTCACCCCAATACCTGGCTCCAGGTTTTTTATTTAATAAGACCTTTTAAGATTCAGTTACATATGCCCAAGAGTATTATAGCTGGGTCTCGTGGTAGGTTGATACCCAGTTTTTTGAAAAAAGGCCACACTGACTTCCAAAGTGGCTGTACAAGTTTGCACTTCCACCAGCAATCGAGGAGTGTTCCCTTTGCCCCCCATGTTCTCCAACATGAACTTGGGTGTTTGATCTTAGCCATTCTGACAGGTGTAAGATGGAATCTCAGAGTCATTTTGATTTATATTTCTCTATTGGCTAGGGATGTTCAACATCTCCTTAAGTGTTTCTTGGCAATTTGAGATTCTGAATTCTATGTTTTGAATCTGTACCCCAATTTTAATTGGATTATTTGGTTTGTTGATATCTAGTTTCTTGAGTTCTTTATATATTTTGGAAACCAGTCTTCTGTCAGAAAGAGTTTGGAGAATCCTGCAGAAGAGGGAAAGAAAAGATTGTAGGAGCCAGAGAACCAAAAGACACCACAAGAAAACTCACAGAATCAACTAACCTGGACTGATAGGGTCTCACAGAGACTGAACCAACAAACAGGGAGCCTCCATGGGACTGACCTAGGCATTCTGTATATATGTGACAGTTGTATAGATTGGTCCTCTTGTGGGGTTCCTAACTGTGTCTGACTCTTTTATCGGCTTTTGCGGCCTCACTCCTCATACTGGGTTGCCTTGCCCAGCTTCAGTACAGGAGTAGGTGCTTAATAAGCCAAGTTTGGTTGATATGCATGGGAGACCTGCCCTTTCCAAAAGAGAAATGAAAGAGTGGATTCAGGTGTGGGAAAAGAGGGGAGATGGAGGGGAGTTGCCTAGGAGGAGAGGAAGAAGGGGAAACTGAGGCCAGGATGTAAAATAAAAAATAAAAAATAAATTTATTTTAATAAAATAATTTTATAATTTTATAGAATTTAAATTTACTTTCTCCAAAACTAACACATATTGTCTGTCTCATATACCCTCTACCAATTTATCATTTTCAAAAACTTTATAAAGACCTTGATACCACACACAGAAACTATCCATTATTTACTAATGTCTGAAAGAAATTTCAGCAATAATACTAATGTAAGAAACAGCCTTATAAATTTACTAGTAATAATCTTGTTCTCAAATTCCATTTTCTAGTTTTCTTCTTCAAACTGTTTCTGTGTCTTAGGTCACATGCTTCAGGTGGTAAGATCTATAAAGTGCAAGTGTGTAGCTAGATTTCATTTAGAAGTACTTTAAAAACTAAGTCTTATGGGTACTCAGGGAAACACTCTGGCAGGGAGTGAGCCTGAGTCATAATATACTTTCATCTAAGTCCAACAGAGTACCCCAGAATTCAAGGATCTTGAAACAATTATATGTGATTTATATTCCTCTAAAACATAGTTAGTCCAGAGGTACAATGGGTTGTATACCCACTCAGAGATGGACACTAAGATATTGCTGCCCCATGTTTTGAAGGCTTGCATATGGGGAAAGGAAAAGCATCTTAAGATAAACTAAAAACCACCATTGTATCACAAAGAAACAATAAGAATGAGGAAAATAAAAGAAACTAGTTACATAATTTCTGTTGCTCAAAAAACATACAAAAGAAAGCAATTTGAGAACACTTATTAAATTCATAGTCATAAAATTAAAAGGAAACATTATTATGAAAAAATATTGAAGGTTAATGAAAGGACAAAATACAAGATATCAAAATATGTATTAGAAATAAAAGCCTGGCCAGGTGGTGGTGGCACACACCTTTAATCCCAGCACTCCAGAGGCAGAGCCAGGCGGATCTCTGTGAATTCAAGGCCAGCCTGGTGTACAGTGTGACATCCAGGAAAGGCACCAAAACTACACAGAGAAACCCTGTCTCAAAAAGCAAAAAAACAACCCCCCCCCAAAAAAAAGAAAGAAAGAAAAGCCTAATGTAAACAAATTTCTAAATGGTCTTATTAATAGAAAACACGGAACCAAATATGGGGGTGAAAAGCTGAGAGAGATCAGAGGAATAGGAACAGCCACATGCTAACCTCACCAAACCAACTCTGCAGCTTCTGAATGCGAGATAGTTCTTGTCTGCCCATGCCTATATGTCTTGCTGTTCTGCCATCTAACTTGCTCTCTCTGTCCAGCTACATCACTTCCTCTTCCTGCCTAGCTCTGTCACTTCCTATCTGTTTGTACAGACCACCAGACCTCCATGGTTAACTAGTTTTAAAGTTTAAGGTATGTGCCACCATGCCTGGCTCTGTTCCCAGTGTGACCTTGAGCTCACATAGATCCAGACAGATGCCTGACTCCCAAATGATAGGATTAAAAGAGCATGCTAACATTGCATGACTTTTATGTTTACTTGTAATGTCTGGCTTTTCTCTCTGATCTCCAGGCAAGCTTTATTTATTAGAGCACAAATAAAATATAACCACAGCCTAAAAGACAAGATAAATGAAATGCAAACAAATAACTGAGAAGTACATTTAAATGAATGATCCTCAATTTTATACAAAAAGCCATATTAAATGTTCTTAGTTAATAAAGTAAGAACTCCTCTAAAAAATACTACATTGAAAAGACAATACTCAAGGAGGAAGAATATATTACATATACTGGAGTCAAAATCTACAATAATAATAAAAGTAAAACTAATAACTATCATTCATCATCAACAATATAATAGGGAAAAACAAAGCCTCATGAAAATTGCTGATATACTGAAGATAGAAATTATATTGTTGGATGAAATATTATCTAGGACTTACAATGAAACTTTAAGAAACATATAAAAAAGAGTTTTGAGTATTTCACAAAGATTTAAACATGAATGAACAACAAAGACTTGATGAGGAGAATGAGAATTGGTATGTACATAGCAACATTCATCCAAAATTGTTATATATTAAATGATATTTGAGAATATTAAAAACCTATGTAAATGAGTATTCACATCAAACTGGGCTTCTCAGACTATTTTAGATGATTTTTAAAGTATCAATTGTGTATGCTTTTATTGTATCACATATGAATGTGTAATACTTTAAGAACAGCTATTTAGAGGACTGAACAAGAATACCAAATTCTGGAGGAGTAGAGAAGTCAGAAGGGAACAGAACTCAGTAGGAACAGTGAGACAGTGAATTTGCAGCAGCAACAACAACAAAAAAGCTTGGTAAAAGAAAAGTGTTCACAGTGAGCTAGCGAAAAGAGTTCAAACCAATCATGGAGGGCAATACTAGTCATACTCATAAAACAATTGAAATTGTTATTCGGTACTAGAAAATTCAGTGTTTGCCTTCCTTTTTAGTTGGTAATACAAATATACTCAAATACACTTACAATATTATTTAGAAAACTTAAGGGCTATATGCACTAAAAAGCTATTTCAGTCAACTAAATATCATGTAGCAGTAATTTGAAAAAAATGAAGGCTGAAATTTAACTACTACTACTTGAAAAGTAAAGAAGGAATTGACTAGATCACTATGGTCCTCTTGTACCCCTATATGTGATTGTGTATGTGTGATAATGATTGGCAGGCATTTAAAACATACACTCAAGTATTCCTCCTGAGTATGAGAAGACAAAATCTAACACTGAATCCTGTAGCTTAAGCCAGTTTCCATGTCAGATGTCCAAGAGAAGTAGTCATATAGGAGGAAAAACTAGTCACAGTTTGGTTTGTTGCTGAAACTGTTAATTTCTATCCTTATAAAGCATGAAAAAAAATAGATAGTATCAGCCCCTGGCTAATATAATACTGTATATAGTAAGAAACAAGACAGAAATTATTATTCAGCTAATATTAGACAACATGTGCTTGGGGTGAAATATAATGAAAATGAACAATTAGAATCCCTTTGTTTTGTATATACTATGTTATATAGTCCTTTTTTAATTTTTGAGTGAAATCACAAAAATACATTATTTGTGGAATTTTTTTTGTTTTTTAATCAGACTTTTTTTGTACATGTATAACTTCATTGCAAGTCCTTAAATATACTTGTTTGGAATGTAATTCTTGGAACTCGATCTCAAAGAATGAAATCATCAGTAAGAATGATGGATGCGTTTATAAGAGGGAGTATATAAATTTACAACAGCATGCAGGCTCAAAAAATATTTGCTAGCTGCAATGAAATTAGTCATTTGGAGCTGAAGAAATGTATTCTAAATGTAGCTCATAGCCTTAGAAACCATCATTAACTCTTTCTTTTCTGGCAAGTGCAAGTATAGTTTTATACCTATTTGCTCAAAGTATTTGTAAGAGAAACTGATGCCATTGGAGTATTGATATTGGGTGTTTAAACATAACCAAAGAATCCAGCTTAGTTTGCTTTAGCTTCAGCCCAAGTAAAATTTATGCTAATGAGTGAATGGCTTCTCTCCTGCTCATAGGACTGGACAGATCAGTTCCAGCTCCAGAGAGAAAAATTTTCCCTTCTCAGAGTAATGTGTAGACATTCACTACCAGCAACTCATGATCAAAGTGGTACTTTGGTTATCTGCTTTCTTGTTATAAAGCTGTAGCTACTGCACTCTACCTACAGGAAGCAGTAATTATGTTTTGTAAGATGATCTAGCTAAGCAGGTAATAGTAAACAAAGAAGCTCTCTTTTTCCATTTTCATTGCTAAAAGAATAATGGGTCCAACACTTGGGATGGGGTCACTCTCATTAACAGCACAGAGAACAAGAAATGTATTCATATGACCCATGTAGGCACATTCACTTTTAGTCCCTTCTGACGGTACAAATAGAGAAGGATATTAAAATGTTAAGCCTCCCAGTGAACTCTAAAATCACAATAGAACCCTCAACTAAAACATTCTTCAGAAATTGTGTAACCGCAAAGCTGAGTGAGTTATCTGTGTGCAAAATTAACAAAAAGTTACATTATTTTGATCATAACCAATTACTGAATGTACAGATTTAAGCTGTGCAAAATTAAGGAATGAGAGGGCAGAATCATTTGAAAGCTATTTTGGTGATCTGAGCTAACTCTTTTCTATGAATTACACTTGATCTTTTCATAAATATATCAGAAGAGAAACTGGGAATGAGCAAGGGATCTCTCCTGGCTGTGTGTACTTAATACTGGCTTATTGGATCTTTTAGGAAACTTTCTAAAAATGCTCAGAATATTAAATAGTGATATGTTAGGTGGCCTTGTACTGAGAACTTGATAGTACAAATACAAGTTACTGGCTCACTTATCAACCATGTCATAGGTATGTTACTTTTTCTGAAAGGAAACCTTATTTCCCAAACAATAGAAACTGACATCTTTAAAAGCATCTCAAGTTTGCAATGAAATAAAACACCATTGGGCAACATGTGAGTTTATTTAATTTCTATGTTTTCTCTCTCTCTCTCTCTCTCTCTCTCTCTCTCTCTCTCTCTCTCTCTCTCTCTCTCTCTCTCTCAATAGTCTGGGGTGTTCTTATTTCTAATTATATAGTGCTTGTTATTTCTAATCATATATGTTCTAAATCTGAATGCTTAGGTTTCTGTTTGTAGAGTGAGATTGAGTTACTGTGAACTACATCAAGGAGATAGATGGCTGGAAATATGCCAAGACTCACAGAAAAATAGTGTGAATGTGAACTCTGCGTGTTTGCTATTTTAGCTTTGCACTCTTGCTGGCTGCGTCAGCGAGGTGAGGCAAGCAAAAGCAGCTGTGGAAGCAGGGAATCAAACACCTGAGCACAGAAATGGATAAACAGGACCCATTTTCATCTAAATAGGTTAGAACCGCAGCGTCATTCAGAGCAGGCTACTAAATATGAGAACACTACTTAGAATTTAAAAGGGCAACAAGCACAAAAAAGCATACTTGAAAAAAAATATCAGAGATGCTTCAAGAAAAGTACTGAAAGTATACTTACATATATTTAAATATAAGCCTCTGAACTGAGCAAACTATTGATGTTCCTATCAGGATAGTATATAAAGGGCTATATCTTATTCTTAGGAAAACGCGGTAATTAAAAGTTTATTAACTAGATTCATGGCACGTGGCTAGCAACCCAAAGGAATGGTGCCATATCGATGGCTCAGTGTCGGTTTCTCCTGCTGGTTTCTATTTCCCCATCATCATTGAACACAGATTTTTTCACATAGTATATCCTGATTACTCTTCCCCCTCCCTCCACTCCTCTCAGTTCTTCCCTACTCCCCCATCCACCTGGATCCACGCACCTTCTCTCATTAGAACAAAAAGACTTTTAAGGGATAATAATAAAGTAAATGAAATAAAATATAATTAAAAAACCCAAAATTTAACACATTAGATATGTTGAAAATAAACAAACAGGATGAAAAGAGCCCAAAAGGAGGCACAAGAAACAGAGACCCACTGGTTCACTCACTCAGGAGTTCCATAAAAACACTGAACTGGAAGCCATATTATGAACATCAAGGACCCTTGTACTGACCCATGCAGGCTCTGTGCATGTGGCTTCAGTCTTTGTCTATGTTCATATGTGTACTGGTCCTGTTGACTTAGGGGACCGTGTTTTCTTTGTTTCCTCGGTCTCCTCTGGTTCTTCCATGGAGTTTCCTGAGCTCTGAGGAGGAGGGATTTGATGGAGACCTCCCATTTAGGGCTAAGTGTTCCAAGCTCTCATCCTCTGCATAATGCTGTCAGTGGGTCCCTGTGTTTTTTTTTGTTTTGTTTTGTTTTGTTTTTTTCCAATCTGCAGCATGAGGAAGCTTCTCCAATAATGGCTGAGCAGAGACTGATCTATGTATTAGATAGCATGAAGATCCAGCATGAAGAAAAGCCAGCTAAGCACCAGGGACAACCTGATCTCACTGCTAGGAGCCTTACAAAGAGACCAGGCTACAGATCTGTCATACGCATGTGGAAGGCCAAATTATTTTTTATGTATGCTTTTAGCACTATGAACTTTCTACTTAGAACCACATTCAATTTGTCCCATATATCTTAGTTAGGTTTTCTATTGCTGTAAGGAGACATCATGAGGATGGAAACTTTTATAAACATTTAATTGGGTGGCTTTTAGTTCAGAGATTCAGTCCATTATCATCACGGTGAAATGTGGTGGCATGCAAGCAGACATGGTGCTGGAGAGTTAGCTGAGAGTCCTACATCTTGCTCAGGTAACATAACGTGGTCTGTCTCACTTCGTGCTGCTTGAGCATGCATGAGATCTCAAAGCCCACCTCCATAGTGACACACCTCCTCCAAAAAAACCACATCTACTCCAAGAAGGCCACACCTCTTAATAGTGCTACTTCCTTTGGGTGCCATTTTCTTTCAAACCACCACACCTTCTAAATGGGTATGTTGTCTATTTATCTTTCTTCTATTCTACAAAGGCTTGAATTTCTTTCTTAACTTCTTTGTTGACCCAGTTTTCATTGAGTGGTGTTTTGTTCAGTTCCCATGAGTTTGTAAGCTTTTTTTTTTTTTTTTACTCAAATCGGATGCATGGTGTCATTTCAAATTTCTTTGTCTTATGAGACTCACTTTGTATCTGAATATGTTGTTAATTATGTAGAAAGTTCCACGAGCTGCTGAATATATATGCATATATATGTTCATTTGACTTATAACAATAGTTACCTCCAGAATTTCTCTGTTTATTTTTTGTTTGGATGACCTGTCTATTGGCAAGAATTGGGTTTTGAAGACTCTTGGAATGAAAGGTTGATGTGATTCACTGAAAATGGTGTCAGAGATGGTTGGGAGGGTGAGGATAGGTGGTATGCTGTGGAGGTGGGGATGAGACTGCATAATTGGACTTGGAGGAGGAGAGGAAAAGTGAAGATCTACAGCTAGCCTAACTGCTTCCCTGACCTGAGTGGCCTGAGGATTCCTAGGGAAAACTTACTGGAGTTGGGGCCTGGAATAAAGCAAGAGTGGGACAGGGAAATTTAGACAGGATGATTTGTGTGAGCTTGGGATTTTGGAAGAAAGGCAGGGCAGTACTTGCTTTTTTGCAATAAGTACTTGCTTATTTCCTTTAACAACACTTAAGTACTGTTATGACCTCAGTATATGTTATATGAAAAATTAAAATTAAAAGAAAGCTATCTTAAATACCTTCTAAAATATTTGCAAATATGTAAGAACATGTTCTTAGCAAAATATGACAGAAAAAGTCATAGCAAGTATAGTATGTGTTGATGAGTATATCTTGCATTTATATCTACTAGCTATTCTGTATTTCCTCAAACCTCAGAATTCACCTCAGCAGGTATTAGTTTCTTATCTAGAAAATTCTTTCATGTCCTTTCTTCCCCAAAAATTCTGGATCATTTATCACACTACTAGAATTGAGTTGTTGCAGTTTCTCATTGAGCTTACTCACATATATGTTAACTAAAGGACTCCTGCATTCTATACATCCTTTCTTTACCTCCTTTGTAAAGTAGTAGTACAATTTGTCTCTGGAAGTCTAGATGAGTCATACCTGATAATGTAATCTTTTGTAGACCTGACCTACAAATTCAAATTTGTTACTGGCCCCGCCAGGGTAAGGGGAGACTAACCTTCCAGTTCATTGTTTCCTGTACCTCCTGGGAAAAACATCATACTTTCTCTGGAATCAACACTTCTAAAACAGCAAACCCTAATGTTCAGGAACAGGACAAAAAGGTTTTCCTAGTGAATCCTGATTAGGAAAAAATAATACTGATTTGAAATGCATAGACTGCTAGAGAATTCCATCTAAGCCTTCCAGTCTATTTTCACCTGGTTGTCACTATACAATGAATCTTTAAAAGATCATTCTACCAGTCTATCAAGCCATATGCTTCAAGATTGTGAAGAACAATATAAGACCAATAAATTCCACTGCCTAAAGCTTATTGCCACACTTGAATGTGAAATGACTTGCTTGTAAACCTGGAATAAAGTGACAATGGGCAAGAGATTCTGTAAGTTCTTTGATGGTAGTTTTGTCAACAGCATTTCACGTAAATAAATAAATAAATAAATAAATAAATAAAAGGTGAACCAATAACTATAATAAGCATTTATTCCATTAAGGTAAACTGCTGCCCTTTCATCATGGAAGTGTTCCAATGCAGTTTACCTACCATCAGGTCCCTGACAGGTCCCTGCAAACAGTGGTACCAGAGAATACACAGTGCTGTTCTCAAATGACAGTGTATTTGGCATTTAGTAACAGCTATTTCAGATCACCTATGGTGAGGTGAACTTCATATTCTTGAGGTTATGTATAACCTCCATCAGTGCACCAATGAACATTTTATTTCTGGGTATACTTAACAGTGACAGGAATTTCTGGAGAAAGAGATTCACTATTATCCACATAGTGCATCATTCTATGTACTTTGTTCTTGAAGTTATCCTTTACTGACCATCATTTAGTGTGTGTTTATCAGTGAGAAACCTATCTTAGTACGTTTGTCCATTTGGAATGGTCTTTCACACAAATCTTTCTCAAACAACTTTGTCAAAAATTTTCAGTCACATTGAAGTTCCTGACCATCTAGCATGATCAATGGCTACAGTCTATGAACCACTATTCAATCAATCCTTTGAGTTGCTATAGCTTCCCATTAGCCATATTTCCTCTCGCTTAAATGTAAAACTGTGTGCAGTGCTGAATCATTGTCCTCTATTAACATTGATCTCCAATACTACTTTTCAGAAGTTTCCCAGAGACTCCTTTGTTACATTGCTCAACTTCCAGGTAATGCATGCACAGTGTGCATAATCAGAACCCTAGTCTTCTTTTCCTCAGTAAGCTCATTGTAAGGATCATAGAAGACATTGAAATAAAACTAAAAAACTATTGGCATGAGTCACCCCACAACAATTGGGAGCCCTGGTTCCCTTTGACTACCTCCAAAGTGAGAATATCATGACAAAAAAGCTCAACTCTCTGCTGCAAATCTGTCCTGCCACCTGCGTACCTCGGTGACATGTAGAGACTCCCAGCCCCACTTTGACTCCATCCCTTCTACCTAGGAACCATGTATCCTTTGTTACCTCCAGGCAATCACTATAAGGACTCCATTCCCAGTTCCAGAGGACTGCACACAAAAGTAATGATATTCACACCTATTTTGACTCTACCTTCACATCAGGGGAACATTTGCCCTGTACACAACCTCATCTGATGCATAACCTGAAAAATTGAGGTAACAGCAAATAGAAATCTAAACATGAACTAAACAAAGGTAGGAACACTAGCTACACCAAGAAACACAACCATCGACCTAACTTTGTATTTCTAGGTACCATCAGAAAAACACAAACAACATGGATCATCAAGGTAATATGTTTCCTCCAAATATTGTTTTGCCATCAAAATATACTCTCAGCAAAGCCATTTAGATTATATGCAAAACAATCATTCCAAAATAAAAATTATAAGAAACAATTTAAGAACTAGAAGTAGGCATGAATAAAGTCCAGGTAAAGAATTCATAAACAAAAAAGTGTTGAATAAAATATAAAAAATAGAAGGTTTCAAAATGCTCAGGACACTTAGCCTTCAGGAAAACGTAAATAACTACTTACTTTGTCTTATTTCAGTCAGACTAGCTAAGATAAGGAATAAAACAAGAAAAATGACATCAAATGAGGGCACAGATGTAGGGTAAGGGGAACCTTTATTCACTGTGATATGAGTACAAACTGAACTAACAACTGTGGAAGCCAATGTGGAGGTACCTCAAAAATCAATTGAAAATAGATCTTATCATATGGTCAGCTACTTATCAAACGGGCATATACTCTAAAGACTCTACAACCTGCTATATGTATACTTGCTCATACAAGTTCATTTGTGATAAGTTCCTAAAAGCCAAAAATATAGAAACACCATTGTAGTGGCTAGCTCAGTTGGTAGAGCATGAGACTCTTAATCTCAGGGTCGTGGGTTCGTGCCCCATGTTGGGTGCCAGATATTGGTGAAATTATTAAGGCCACTCCACGTATTTAAAAAGGAAGTTTATTTTGTGGGGTAACTCACAAGTGAAGGGATAGGTAACAGGGTCTGGGAAAGGTGTAGCACAGTCTGGCAGTGTTCTCTGGAGAACTCTGCTCGGTCTACCTCCAGCATCCAGGGTCCAGGAACCAAGAGAGCTGGTGCATCTGGATCTCCGATCTTCAGGGTTTTCTCTCAGCCCAGCCTTGTAGGCATGACAATTACCGAAGCCTCAGTGGGGGTTGGAACTTCCAGATCAAAGAAGGAATGGCTACCCACGACACAGGAAAGGGAACCAGAGCTAGTAGTTGTGGTACAGAGGATGGGAAGACAGAATAGGAATGTGACTATTGGATGGAATAAAAAACATTCACAAAATTTGAAAATCTATATGGAAATCTACTGCTGAGGAATCTTCCTAAAATATGGACAATCATATATGCATTTATTGTAGCTGGAATTTTCCTGTGTCCCACCCAGTCCACAGCTGCTCAGACCCCCAAATAAACACACAGAGGCTTATACTAATTAAAACTGTTTGGCCATTAGCTCAGGCTAACTACTGACTAGCTCTTACACTTAAACTCAGCCCATTTCTGTAAATATACAGTCTCCATGTGCTCTGTGGTTTTTCTTGTGTGCCATTTCATGCTGCTCCCTGGACAGTGGGCTGGCATCTCCTGACTCAGTCTTTCTTTTGCCAGAATTCTCCTTGTCTGCTTATTCCGGCTATACTTCCTGCCTGGCTATTGGCCAATCAGCATTTTATTAAACCAGTGTACAAAAGAATTATCCCACAGCAATATAATGATACACATAGAGGAAAACTTTAAACTGAGTTATCTTATAATTATTGAACAATGCCTCTCCAAAGATATCATAGCCTATCAAATAAAATTCTAGTACCATAAATGGGTTGCTTTTATGTATTGTTGGCTAGTATTTGTTTACCTTCCAGAACTTGATAGTAAAACTCTAATACTAAATATCCCACATACTTGAGTCATTAAACATGGAGAAATTGAGCTGATACTGACCTGGAAAGTTCATTCTCGCTGGTGATGCCCATTCAGCATAATAATAATTATTGATTGTCCAGAAAGACATATTATTTATCTAGTCACAGGCAGGTTATCCCTACTGGCAAGTTTTCTTAAAGCTGAAAATAAATGATCATCAGTTTTTCCCAACAGTGGACATGTGAGCTACAAATATACATATCCTGGCAAGACATACCCTTGAGGGCAAGAGTGGAACAAAAGTTATGGTAGTAAATACTTTCTGATGGGATTTTAGGCCTACACCATAGACAGAACTCCTACTTGGCATTATTAGTGGTGCCAGGAACCTGTGACTAGGTAATTAATGTGTCTTAGTAGAGTATCAACTATTATTATTATGCTGAATGGCCATCACCAGTAGGAATGAGTTTTCCAGGTCAGGATCACATGTTTTTCCATGTTCTATGACTCAACTCCTAATGAACATTGTTATTTCCATAGATTAGTGTACCTAACAACCCTCATCAGAGAGGCTTCCTTTTGTAGTAGAAGCTGATTAAAAGAGAGGCTCACAACTGTCCACCAAGCAGTGACTAAGACACTGTGGAATGCACAAGCTTCATATGGAAATCTATAACACACCCCTGCTTCAAAGGCTTAAAGATAATCTTGGAAAAGAGTACATAGTGAATATAAATGTTTGAAGGAGTAGATACACATAGTGATTGTAAAAGCCAGAAAGAAGGCTATGGAAAACAGTGGGTTTTTTTTGATAAAACAGGGCAGTTGCATACATAAATTCACAGAAGTTCTGACAGAAATCACAAGTACATATATAAGAGTAAGTCTGACAAAATCACAGCATAAAGGAGGTAAGTCATGAATTTTGTACCCTAGCTATGGAGCTATTTGCAATAGTACTCAAAGAACAAATGTGGTAATTCTGTGAACCCATAAGTATATCTGCCACAATTATATATTTTTCTAGTACAGAAATAACGAATAACTACCTGATGACTTCAGGGGCTCTATTTTGAAGGGCCACACTACCATTTGAGGATAGTCGAGTTTAGTTTCTGTTGCTGTGATAAAATTCCTTGAAAGAAAGCAACATAGATGAGAAAACTTTAATTTTAAATTGCTAATCCAGGTCCTGCACATAAATGTGGGTAAGTCAAGGCAGCAGGAACTTGGAAACAGCTAGTCATCTCACACCTACAGTCAAGAGCAGGGAGGAGTGAATGTGTGCTTACTGCTTGGATCACTTAATTTAGTGTTCTACAGCCCAGGCCCAAACTGAGGAATGCTTCCCTATGCAGTCTTTAGTCCAACTCTTCCCACATCCATTAATGTAATCCAGATACTCTCCCACAGATATGCTCTTGGCCAACCTGATCTACACAATACCTCATTGAGACTCCCTTCCTGAAGATTCTAGTTTGTGTTGACAATACAAATCACAGCTAGACTCAATGTCAATTTAGAATCCATGTCTAGTAGGCCCCAGAAGATCTGATATAGTTGTGTTTGGAAAAGCTCATGGGTCTCCTTGAAGGTGGATGGGAAAAGAACAGCAGTAGAATTCCTGGTCTTGTGGTAGCATCCTTCCTAAAAAGGACCTGCTTCCACTTTCATTGCAGTGTGTTTTCTCTAAAAGGGACTAAAGTCTGAAAACTTGTTAAGGAGCTAAGATTCTCTGTTGCTATATATTAATAAAACTCTAAATTATTTTTTCTGGAAGAGTTCTGATTATAGATTAATCAAGGACTTAGCAGTCAGGTTATCTACTTCCTTTTTTTTTTTTTTTGGTTTTTTGAGACAGGGTTTCTCCGTGTAGCTTTGTGCCTGTCCTTGATCTCACTCTGTAGACAAGGATGGGCTCGAACTCACAAAGATCCACCTGCCTCTGCCTCCCGAGTGCTGGGATTAAAGGCATGTGCCACCACCACCCAGCCTATTATAACCACTGTGATTATGAACTTTTTGCCAAAGGTCTATCTGAGTTTGACCAATATGACCATGCCTTTGTGCACTACAGCATGCCCTTTGTAATTCAGTGCTGATTCTTAGTTCTTGCTCATCAGAATCTAATCCAGCCAATGGAATTTAAGTTATGTAACCAAGAGCTGTGACTCCCATTGTAATGTCTAAAATACAGAGCAGAGCAATTCCAAAAGCCTTAAAGTCTTTAAGTATACTTATGCTTCTCTCACAGATTAGTTTTTGATTGTATTAGTGAAAAGCACATCACCAGGACGTTCCCATTGGGAAGGAGTATGTTTTACACAGCAGATTTACACCAGCCAAATAGTCTCACTAAGGCTTTGAAATTTTCTTTTAATATCAAATCAAAGGAAAATAGGCTACTCCAGCTCATTCACACCACATTTGACCTGCACAGCAGCCCATCAATCAAAAAAACTTTTGTAAATAGTGTGTGAACTTCAGCACTATAGCAAGAATCTACACTCAGTGGAACTATATAAATAAATTCAGCCATATCTAGTTTATGTTGTTGCCAGCATTACCACACATCCTATAATCCCATTCTCACATATACTCCAAACACATGTACTGTATGAATTAGAAAACTCAAGTAATATAGCTTCGCTATATACTTCATTTCCAATGTCTGTCTTGTGAGACAGACATACAACTATTTATAGGCCTGGGAGCAAAGATGGGTGCTGAGAGTTGGCGGCTCCTGAGGGCATTTACATTGTCTTGCTTGGTATCCCCTTCAAGGAAAGTCGTTGCCAGTTCTGGACACAATGTAGGATTAAGTACATCACCCAAAAATGAAGAGGACAATAATGCCAAGGTGTAGATTGGGAAGGGGATGCATCTGGAACTAAAGGTAGCAAATTTGTTTCCTTATGAGTTAAAATAAGCTCATCCTAATATGACATTTAACACACTCAGCATCTTTAGAGTTCTACATATCTCTATGTTAAGTTACAAAATCCCACCATTTTCTTATTGGTTCTGCACTTTAATGACAGATAACTTGCTGTGGGATGGTCTGTATGTCAAATTGCTCTGATTGGTCAATAAATAAAACACTGATTGGCCAGTGGCCAGGCAGGAAGTATAGGCAGGACTAACAGAGAAGAGAATTCTGGGAAGTGGAAGGCTGAGGCAGAGAGACACTGCCAGCTGCCACCATGACTAGCAACATGTGAAGATGCCGGTAAGCCACGAGCCATGTGGCAAGGTATAGATTTATAGAAATGGATTAATTTAAGCTATAAGAACAGTTAGCAAGAAGCCTGCCACAGCTATACAATTTGTAAGCAATATAAGTCTCTGTGTTTACTTGGTTGGGTCTGAGCAGCTGTGAGACTGGCTGGTGACAGAGATTTGTCCTGACTGTGGGCCAGGCAGGAAAACTCTAGCTACAGATAACTCTTGAAGGTAGGAGTTGCAATGTAAGTCATTGAAACAGTGAATGAGAACACGTGTTGTTCTTTCAGCAATTTTTTCCATCTATCTATTGGAGTGTAAATTATTTCTCAGCAAAACCATAGAAGGCATTAATGGTTTTATGCACATCTAGAGCTGGAAAACTGCATCTCTGAGCTTATTCTTTACCCATTTTACTTCATTTAGAGGTTCTAGACTATCCTGCCATCTATCTTATATTTCTTACTTTTCCAGAAATATTCAAAGGCTTATATACAAGCAGTGAATATATTCATCTTGTGTACTTCTTCTTCAAACATGGCTTTTCAGTGTTCTCCTTAGTACCAAGAGAATCTTGAGCAATTTTAGAGGTACTGGAATTGGAGATCCAGCTCCCGAAATAACCCTAGGCTCATTAGGGAAATTCATCTTTACTATTGTGTTCTCTTCCAATATGTATTGGGCTTAGTTTTCTAGAAGAATGAAACAATGTAAGGTAGAACAAAATATGTAGCATGAATCTTAAAAGGTCTTATTAATAAAAACAAACCCAGAGCCAGGTATTGGGGTGAATGCTGAAAGATCAGAGAAGCAGAACAAGTCACAGCTAACCTCACCTTGACAATTCCTCAGCTGATCTTGTTTCTTCAAACTGGAAGCCTCTGTGTCCTCATCCAGATGGATCTCAGATGAACTACTGGTAAAAGCTTAAAAGCTTCACAGCTTCTAGTTCCTGGTCCTCATGCCTAATATACCTTTCTGCTTCCTGCTATCACTTCCTGGGATTAAAGGCGTGTGTCACTATGCCTGGTTGTTTCCAGTGTGGCTTTGAACTCACAGAGAACCACGCAGAACTCTGCCTCCTGAATGCTAGGATTAAAGGCATGTGCTACCACTGCCTAAACCTGTGTTTAATATAGTGGCTGTTCTGTTTTCTGACCCCCAGATAAGTTTATTTGGGTACACAATATATCAACCACATTCCCCCTTTTTTGTCTAAAATTAAAAGTTATAACTAATATAAAAAAACTATATACAGTAAGTATATACAATATACTGTCAAGAATTATATTAACAATGTCTAGTCCATTAACATTTGACAAATTCAGACAAAATTTTCAGTGCTTATCCTTTTTAAAACAAGTAGTTCCTTTTTAAATGTAGATTCAATAATCTACCCTTTATCTTATCAAAATTATATGATGGAGAAATAGTATTATGGAAAGGAATTACTAGATTTGCTTACAAGACAGGTGGAGAATAGTCTCACAACAGCCATTTGCAGTTGGAGGGAAGGAGAACCTGGGGCTGCTCAGACCATGGAGCTGCATGCACCAGCAGTTCCAATCTACTGATGAAGGCCCAGAAAACCTTGTCAAGGTGCTGGTATTTGGTTCATGTTGTAAGATCAAAACAATCTTGTGTCTGCTATCAGTGATGTATGGAATCAAGTGGTGGTTGTAGCATCATCTGATATCAGGAAGCAAAGAGAAGCATACGAGAACATCTTTTTCCTCTGAGCTCTTTATAACTGAATCACTATTCAGAAGTTACCACTGACTCTGACGTTAGATCTTTTCTCCTCAGTTAATCATTTCTGTAAATGATGCCATCAAGCTGACATGATTCAGATTTCTTATATTTATTATTTCTTCCTGAAATAATACTGTATTTATATACATGTATATTTAATACATATACATATATACATACATGTATCATTTTTGTATATATGTGTATATATATACATATATATGCATTTCTGTATCATTTCATCATTCATTAATACATTCTTTAATTTCAAAGTGTCTTATAAATTTTAATTTTTTCATCATTGTTTTCTTCTAGTCTTATTGCATTGTAGTCAGAAAAGATAAATGATGTTTTTTTTTTTGTTGTTTTTGAAACACTTTTGTGGACTGTTGTGATTGGTCCTGGATAGTATTCCACATGCTGGAGTGAAGAATTGTATCTTCAGCACTTGAATGAAAAGTTCTATTCAAGTCAGTTTGTTGCCTTTGGTCCAGGGTGAAGAACTTCCTCTGTTGTTGTTGGTATTCTGCCCAGATGCTTAGTTCATTAGTGAATGTAGACTTCAATTTTAAGTTCTCCAATGCTTTTGTGTTGTAGTTTACTTTTCCTATTAATAGTAGCTGGTATAGTTGAGTGCTCTCATTTTGGGTGCCTAGGCATGAACATTGTTGTTCCTTCTCATTGGGTTACCAATTTATCATCACACAATGACCTTCAAGGTCTGTCTTTCTAAATTTGTACTTTGATTCTTTCTTCTGCTGTTGTAAAGATTATTACTCTTACTTGCTTTTGAATCCTTCCTAAATGGAATGACTTATTTTATTATATAACTAAAAAATTACAATGTTTAAAGAGTAAGATTTCATAGTGTTAGATTAATACATACCATTAAGTAGAGACATATACTGTCTGTTTGAATTGTGCTGAATTCACTAGAAAACATTATCAGCAAACAGAACACTTTCTCAATTTAGTGGCCTCATATAACACAGAAAATTATTTTCTGACACTACCTTGCCTGTAACATAAGCAAGTAAACAAAGTACATTAGGATTTGTTGGACATTAAGGATATTTGAAGGATTAAAATAGTTCAGTTGCTTCCACTTAGTGCGTAAGGCATAAAAGACCAAGGGTTATGTAGAGCTACTCCTTGATTGTTACCAAAACACTTGGAAGACACACACAGTAAAGACAGCTCAGTGCTGCTAACTTGTAACCTAAATATAAAAAGCAGCAATTTAGAAAGGATAGATTAAAACATTAGAGCTTTCTGGGTAAAATCACAGGAGAAGGGAAGAGAATTCATATGTTATTATTAATGCTGTAGTTCACTATTTTTTAAAAGCTATTTGAGGAAAGTTTAAGATCCAAAAATGAAAGCACTATATTGCCAGTTATATAGATCAATACAGCAGAAAGAGTACGTATTTGTCTGGATTAATTTCAACAATTTTTCATGCTATTGTTTCACAGGCAAAGTTACACTTCTAAGCACTTAGTAATTGCTATTGCGTCTGACCTCAGATTTTTGACTCTGCTTGTTTATTTTCACATTATTCCTCAACCTATTCAATAGTTCCAGCTCCTGTGGGCCATAGCCATTTTTCTCTTTGTCAGGCAGGTTTTTACATTTAGGTGAAGCTATATATCCCTGTAAGACTACCAATCCACCATTCCCCTGCTTAGGATCTCTAACTTGTGTAGATGTTCTCTCTCTCTCTCTCTCTCTCTCTCTCTCTCTCTCTCTCTCTCTCACACACACACACACACACACACACACACACACACACACACTTACACACCATTACTGTTAGAACATGGCCCAAGAATGGAGCTGCGTTAAGAGATTTCTGAGCGTTTTTGAAGAAATTCCAAGAAAAGAACACAAGTGTCTTGTGACCTAAGTTCCTTCAAAATACGAAATTGTTCTTGGAATGTAACATCAATTTTTAAATGGTCTTATAATAAAAACCCACGGCCAGATATTGGGGTAAATGCTGAAACATCAGAGAGACAAAGGAACAAGATCATCTCGCCAACTCCACGAATCCTCTGACTGAGTGTCTCTGAGTCCTCAGCCAAAAAGGCTTCAGCAGAAAAAGCCTCTAGCTGAAAGGGATGCTTCAGTGAATGAGTCAGTCTCACGTAGCCCAGGGTGGCTTTGAACTCACAGAGATCCAGACAGAGCTTTACCTCCCTAGTGCTAGGATTAAAGGTGTGTGCCACCACTGCCTGGCCTCTGTATTTAATCTAGTGGTTTGTTCTGATCTCTGATCTTCAGGCAAATTATATTAGGGTGCACAATGTATCACCACATTGGAATGCGTGTTCCTGCTCCTCCAGGTGTACCCAATAGGACTGAGTTTACTTCGGCCGCTGTTACTCATGTACCTCTATAGAAAACAGGTTTTTTCCATGTGTGGTTTGTCCTCATGATTGACTATATTACTCGTGTGATTCTTCTTAACCCTCAGGGTTTATATTGCTTGGTGATCGTAATAAAGCTGGCTATTGCATAAGACTTTATTCTGCCTCATGTTAGACCCCAGTCTCACAGGGTCACATGGCCAAAGAGAGCAGTAAACAATTACCAATCTTGATCTCTGAGTTATAAACCCAGTGATCTTTTAAAAGTATTGTATAGATAATTATTTGCTGACTGAACTTTCTCCTTCATTATATGATTGCATGATCACCAACCAACATTCAAACATAGGCATTCTGCAAAATCTGTTATGGGGATTCCTAATAGCTACAGAGGTTAAATCCTTAGACATATAAGCACATTCAAACCCCCAACAAGTAAAGACAATTTATATAGAATAATTGCTGCTTTGTAATTGTTTTGCCACAGAGAAGAGTAGCTTCATCAAGAAAACAATATGCCAACTAAGTGTTATGAAATATGTGATTTAATTTAAAATGAAGCAGCCTTAATATTACACTACAAAACATGGGTTGATTTAGATGTAGTTTGTAGCATAACAAATCAAATAGGAGTTTATGTCCATGTACTCTCTCTTAGGCCAATAAAAAATCTTAGGGAAGGCCAGTACAATTAATTTATTTTGCAGAAGCCGAATAGATACTGGAAGCTGTTTCTCTTTTTTATTTAAGTGATTGTAGTTGACCTCTGGAAACTGACTATGAATTTTGTAGACAAATTACAGCTCCTTACAAATAAGAATAATAATATAGGGAAGCCAGTAAGGAGAAAGCTAAATTTGAATGCTCCCAGGGCCCTATATTTGCTCATTGAATTGGAATATTTTAGTGTGCCAATAACCAATAATTAAGTCACAGAGTCTTCATTCCAAAATGCTGTCGGGCATTATATTCTCAATAACATGAAAATTGTGTTCAAATATTCAAAGAACCCCAAAGGTATATGCTTTTGTCTATTTAGAGCAAATGATTTGTTAAAGAGTATATGCTCTCTTCTTAAAATTATTGTAAGTGTGTGGGAGACGTAGCATGCTCACGAGTCATTGTGAGCACAGTGGTGAAAAGAAAACTTTCAGGAACTGGTTCTCATGTGTCACATTTTTCTTTAGAATCAACCTGTTTGTCAGGCTCAAAAGTGAATGCCTAGAACCCCAGAACCGAATCACTCTCCCAGTGTGTGCCTTTGACACATAATTTTATGTGTTTATATATGTATGTTAAACGTTTGTCTAGAGCCAGGTGGTGGCACAGGCCTTTAATGCCAGCACTTGGGAGGCAGAGGCAGGTGAATCTCTGTGAGTTTGAGACCAGCCTGGTCTATGAAGTGAGCTCCAGCACAGCCAGGGCTACACAAAGAAACCCTGTCTCATAAAACCAAAATAAATTTTGTCTAGAACTGTTTTAATAAAAACCTGGGAACAAAAGTTTAGAGTCATATTAACCTTACTTCCTTTAAATAATTTGATTTATTAATCAATAGGAAGAATTTTTCATGTCAAAACTGGTTTAGGCTACTGTATAATTTTTAATTGATGAAAGTGAAGCTAAATGAAATGGTCTTTCAAAGGAGTACATGCAAAAGAACATTTGCAGTGGAATAAATAGAGTGTGTGGGGAAAAAACACTTTCATGAAATGGAGGCCATGATGAATGGAATCTTCATATTCAGTCCAATTCAAGGGATTTACAATTAACCAAGTTCAGATTGAAATTAGAAAAATACGTTCGTTACCAAAATTGCAAAGCTAAAGTCTTCTAAGAAGAACAGGAGATTTGAACAAAAGTTATGGATATATATAATTAGGACTGTTAAACTTAGCAAGGCATAATAACAGGAGAATGGAGCATTGAACACATGATACATGATGCTCATTTATTTTCCATAATCACAAGAGTCATTTGAAGGATAAGTAACCTTTTCTTCAAGAAAAAAGTTCAGCGATTGGTACCTTCTCCCCTGTTAATCATTTTCATTTCTTTCTTTGTTACATTTTAGGGATAGAGCAGTTTAGAAATTTGTGCTTAGCTATGGGGAAGTCTCAGAAAAGGTAACATGCTATTAGAAAATGATCTGGGGGGGGCAGTTAAAATGAGTTAAATGATTCTTGAATAGAAGTGTCAAATGTGATGAGAATAATTCCCTTTGTGATTTGCTGACTGCAGTGCACACTGTCACAACCTGAGATGATTTTTCGTTTCCTTCCACTAAGCAGTTTGAAATGACAGTGCAAAATCTGAAGATGTCACGACTCTGTTATGGAGTAGTAACTACTTTAGCATCTCGAAGTCAATCTCAATATACTTGTGAAAGGAGAGAAGCTAAGTAAACTCAAGGATATACAAATACAATAAAAAACGATGAGGAAAGAACTATTATGGTACCGTTTGGGGCCTCATGACTTAAATGAAAAATTACTCACAAGTGAATTAAATGACAGAACAAAGCAAGAAATACCCAGATTGCACATTTTTCATGTTCAATCACAGAGCACTAACATATTCACCATTGTACACACTGGGAGTCTGACAAGAGTTATATTAAAAGGGTTGTGTTGATGTGTTAAAAGATGGGGAAATATGTTTAGACTGTAAACTTGTATTAAATATTTAAAGCAAAATTGCTTATTCTGTAACATAGTAGTAGAAAATAAAATTAACCTACTGTGGAAGTGTGGTACATCTGTTGTGCAGAAAGCTGATCAAGATAGAAGGCAAGGATTATGTACAGTCTAGAAATTCACAAGCATTTAAAACTTAAAAAAAGGTGGGATCATCCTTGTGGATTCCTGGGAACTTCCCTAGCACCCTGTTTCTCCCTATCACCATGATGTCTCCCTCTATCACGGTATCTCTTTCCTTGCTCTCCCGCTCAATCCCTGTTCCAGCTCAAACCTCCCATTCCCTTACGTTCTCATCTTCCATCCCTTACCCTCCATTTTCCCCCTTCACTCCCAGTTTACTCATGGAGATCTCATCTATTTCCCCTTCGCAGGGTGGTCCATTTGTCCCTCTTAGACTACTAGCAATATTAGAGAGGATGCCCGAACTGGCTTACCCCAGTAATCAGATTGGTGAATACCCTAACTGTCATCATAGAGCCTTCATCCAGTAACTGATGGAAGCAGATGCAGAAATCCACATCCAAGCACCAGGCCAAGCTCTGGGAGTCCAGTCGAAGAGAGAGAAGAAGGATTCTATGAGCACGGGGCATCCAGATCATGACGAGAAACATAAAAAGACAACCAAACCAAACTAGTGGGAACTCAGAAACTGTGAACCAATAGCTATGGAGCCTCTATGGGACTTGACTAGGCCCTCTTCACAGGCAAGACAGTTGGGTAGTTTGACCTGTTTAAGGAGCCCACTGGCATTGGGATCAGGATTCATCCCTGGTACATGAGTGGGCTTTTTGGAGCCCATTGCCTATGGTGAGAAACCTTACACAGCCTTTGTAGTGGGTAGCCATTCCAGCTTTGGTCTGGAAGTTCCAACCCCCACTGAGGCTTCAGTAACTATCACGCCTACAAGGCGGGGCGAAGGGAGGGCCCTGAAGACCAGAGATCGGGATGTGCAGCACTCTACCTTCTTGGACCATGGATGCTGGAAGTAGACCGAGGAGAGTTCTCCAGAGAACACTGCCAGACTGTGCTGCGTCTTTCACAGAACCCACAACCTACCTATCCCTTCATTTGTAAGTTACACCATTAAATAAATCTCCATTTTAACTACGTGGATTGGCCTTAATAATTTCACCAATAAGCCTTGGTGCAGGGGGGAAGGGCTTAGACCTGCCTCATCTGAATGTACCAGGCTGTGCTGACTCCCCAAGGGAGACCTTGCCTTGGAGGAGGTGGGAATTGGGGGTGGGTTGGGTGGGAAGAATGGGGGGATGGAGGAGGGAAGAGAGGGTATCTGTGGTTGGTATGTAAAATGAATAGAAAATTTCTTAATAATAAAAAAGGAAAAAAGTGTTCAAAACCTTCTAAATAGAAAAACACAGAGACTATAATAAAATGGACAAGTGTTATAAATTCATTAAATATTTTACATTTCTTTAAGAATTTCTATGTAAGAACTGTATTTACATCTTTTCCAAGGCATTTTATCTTCTCTCCCCATCTTCTCTCACATCCCCACTCCCTTTCATTATTGGCATCTACTTTATTATTGTTGTTATACATACACACACAGACACATGCACACACACAAACACACACACACACAGAGGAAGTGTGTGTGTGTGTGTGTGTGTGTGTGTGTGTGTGTGTGTGAGAGAGAGAGAGAGAGAGAGAGAGAGAGAGAGAGAGAGACTAAAAATAAAGCTTAAAGCATTTTAATTTTGCTTCAGTCCTATTTAAAAAGCATTAGAGAGTTTACTTATGCCATAATTGGAAACATGATCATTCACAAATGATTTGGCATTCTATGGGAAAACTACCTGTTTTCAAAGTGTTCACAGAAATAAATGTAGTTGATATGAAGTCATTAGACACATAAAATTGAAAGACCAGAAACTGCAAATGATGATATTCTGTAACTGTGACCAGTTCCCGAGACACTTGGTGTCTATTTTCCTCCAACTTCCAGCTGGATAAAGATGTACTCATCTTTGTTTTCAGCCAGTTTCTCGGTTCATGGAATGTAATGTGTTCTTATACATCTTTAAAACACTTTACTTATTTGTTTGATTGATACTAATTACAAACATTAAAGATGTACAGCACATGAGTTTATATATATATATATATGTATATACATATATATATATATGTAAATTTAACAAAAATTACATATGGGCATATTCATAGATCCATTTCTTCATATATAGTGTCTTACAGAAACACGCTTAAAATCTCCTCAGAAATTTTCACATTTACTGTATGCTATTATTACCTGTAGTCAGCATGTTGTAGAAGAAACCAGTTAGCTTTAAGTAATTAAACTGTGTCAATTTGAATGCATTAATTTTTTGTATTTTTTTGAAAATCCCACTTCTAAGTGAAATTAAATCATATGTGTTGTGCTCAGGTGAACTGCTGAGCACAACAATCACTAAGATGTCTATTTAGAAGTGAGCAGTAAGTCTTGTATATATGGCATCTGGTGTCAACAAGACATGGTGCTGCTGGACGGTGGTGGCACACACCTTTAACCCCAGCCCTCAGGAGGCAGAGCCAGGCGGATCTCTGTGAGTTCCAGCCCAGCCTGGCCTACAGAGTAAGTACCAGGAAAGACACAAAGCTACACAGAGAAACCCTGTCTCGAAAAACCAAAAAATAAATAAATAAATAAATAAATAAACAAACAAACAAACAAACAAACAAACAAGACCTGGTGTGAGAGGCCTAGCTGGTACAGTAGATCTGCTTTACCATTGTGAGTGGCATGAGTCTAACTAGAGCCAGAACTTCGAATTATTTTTAGTATCAGAGTTTTTAAAGTGAAATTACACCAATATATGCCGTTTCTGAACATGTGTATAAATGGTGCCTAGACTGTCAGAGAAAACTTCTTGAAGAACTTGACAGGATTTCAATGGCAAGTTTTACCTTTCCGTTTGCAGTTGGAAGGAGTCACACCAAAAATACCTCTTAGAATATTTGATCATAAGGATATGCCTTATGACAAATCTGACAAGAAGATCACTTATCTAGAAAAATGAGTTGCAGAAGCTAAAACATAAAGTCTCACCAACGTGACTGCTGAAATGTGAACCGAACAAGAGCAATGGCAGTGGAAATGCCAAAGTGCACAAGAAAAAGGTCAAGAAGTCACACCCTACAAAGAAGGCAACTGAGGAAAGAAAGCAGAGCAGGGCGGGGCTGTGGGGGGGGGGGTCCCTTCAGGTACAGTACACCAACTGGTTGTCCAGTATCAATGGTTAGTTTTGAAAACCCTCGTAGGAACTGAAACATTATATTAAAACATTATACAAGCTGAACTGGTTGTACCGAGGAATATATGTGTATACATACCTGCATGCCTTAACAATTAGTAAAAAGAAAGTCCATGAATTTGACAGAGTAGGGAGAGGTATGTAGGAAGGGTTGGAGGGAGGAAAGGGAAGTGAGAAATGTTGTAATTATAGTATAACCTTAAACATACAAACAAACAAATTTGTCCATACAGCGGTCCTTATTTAAATACGAGGGAGATGGACTGGTAGGGATAGGAACTTTCTCAGGCAAACCTGGTGACCAGAATTCTATCTTTAGAACCTACTTAAAGGTTGAACAAGAGAAAAGTTGTTTTCTGACTTCCATACGTGAACCATGCATGTACATGCAAAATAGCAATAAATACATCTTTGAAAATAACTCTACCTGTAGGACAGACCTTCTGTTTCATTAGACCTGTGATGAGATCCAAAAACTAGAATTTTAGTTTTTGTTGTTCAGTGGTTTCCTTATAAACATAATTTATTTTCACTGTTTTGAAGTTGGAATTAGACATGGGACTGAGAGGCTGTGACATTTCTCATGTGGTCTGTTCCCTAAGTTTTCATTATTTGAACACATGGTACCAGTTGTTGGCACTGTTTTGGTAGTGTGAGAAACTTTTGGCAAGTAGAGGCTAATGGAAATAGATAAACCCTTGAAGACAATGCTGCTTGCCCTCTCATCTAAGCCTTCTGCTTCCTGGTCTGAAGAGACAGATGTAAGAAGTCTGCTTGAACACTCCTTCAGCATCCTATGGGTATACGACCATTGTGGTATTACTGGGTCTTGAGGTAGATTGACTCCCACACAAGGACACTTGCTCAACTATGTTCATAACAGCATTATTCATAATAGCCAGAACCTGGAAACAGCTTAGATGCACCTCAACCAAAGAATGGATAAAGAAAATGTGGTATAGCTGCACAATGGAGTACTACTCAGCAGTAAAAAACAAGACAAAACAAAAAAAAACAATGACATCATGAAATATGCAGGCAAATGGGTGGTACTAAAAAAAATCATCCTGAGTGAGGTAACACAATCCCAGAAAGACAAACACGGTATCTACTCACTTATAAGTGGATATTAGATGTAAAGCAAAGGATAACCAGGCTACAATCCACAGCCCTAGAGAAGCTACCTAACAAGGAGAATCCTAAGAGGGACAGGCATTGACGGCCCTAGGAAGGAGAAATAGGTAAGATATCCTGGGTAAACTGTGAGTGGAGGGAAAGGAGAGGGGGTAAAGGATGAGACTATGAAAGAATAGGGTGGTCAAGTTGGGAGTGGGACAGACAGGGAGAGCAATGAAAGAGATAATCTTGGTAGAGGGAACCATCAGGGGGTTAGGAGAAAGCTGGTGCTAGGGAAATTCCCAGGAATCCACAAGGATGATCCCAGCTAAGACTCCTAGCAACAGTGGAGAGGGTCCCTGAACTGGCCTTCTCCTGTAATCATATTGGTGAATACCCTACTTGTCATCATGGAACCTTCATCCAGTAACTGATGGAAGCAGATGCAGAGATCCACAGCCAAGCACAGGGCCTAGCTTCTAGATTCCAGTTGAAGAGAGGGAACAGGGATTATAAGAACAAGGGAGGGTCAGAATCATGATAAGGAAATCCACAGAGACAAGCTGGAATTTTGTTTAAATCTGCCCATTGTGAGTTAATGCTGCCAATGTAGTAAGTCAGTTCATTACTGGATGGTCCCAGGAGAAGAGAAGAAGCCATGAGGGGTACCAGGAGTGGAAGTCTTGGGCTAGACCGTAAATGCCCTCTGGGGATGGTGCCAGGTTTGGTAGGCTTTCTGAGATGAGGCAGGGTTTGAAGAGAGAGAGATAGGGGAGGGGGATTGAGGTGATGCTTCTTCCAGAACATTCCAGACTGTTTTGGATGACAGGGAAGAGGGGCATGAGGTGGAGCTTCCATCAGAACACAGCTGACCTGTGGTAGTAGCAGCTCATGGACTCTGGACTGACAGCTTGGGAGCCTGCATGGGACCAAACCAGGCCCTCTGAATGTGGGTGACAGTTGTGTGGCTTGGTTTATTTGTGGGACAAGGATTTATCCCTGGCATGAACTGGCTTTGTAGAGCCCATTCCCTGTGGTGGGACACCTGGCTGAGCCTTGATGCAGGGTGTAAGGGCTTGGTCCTGCCTCAACTTGATCTACCAGGCTTTGTTGACTCCCCATGGGAGGCCTTACCTTCTCTGAGGAGTAGATGGGGGGGGGGGGGAAGGGGGGAGGAGGGGAGGAAGTTGGAACTGTGGTTGGTATGTAAAATGAAAAAAAGAATTAAATAAAAATAAAAAAAAAGAAAGCTCCTTCAAAGCATGGCCGAAGCTGCCATGCCTTCTCTAATATAATGGGCTTTATCTCTTAAATTGTGAGCCAAGGCTAGCCTATCCAGAATTAAATTGCTTCTGTCAGATATTTTATTATGGTGAGGAGGAAATTTAATGATGTATGTTATACCAAAATACAATCAGGATGTGGAGATTTGAAAAACTGCATGAACTTTCAATGCAATAAAAATACTTACACATGACCATTATCTTTCTCATTATGCATTTTTTTTTTAGTTCTTTCACTGGTAAAGCACTTCAGACATATGAAAATGCTGCTTATTTCTTTACAATGATGTCAAAATCAAAAATGCAGAACTGGGTTTGATGACCCAGGTCTGTGATTGCAGTACATGGAAGGCTGAGGGAAGAGGATTGCCTCAATTTCTAGTCTAACCTGAGCTAGTCAGTGAGTTTCAAGAGAAGAATTCCTCATGCCAAGTCTGTAGATTTTCACAAAGATACATGATTAAAACAAAATTTATTATCAACAGTTTACGTGGTTGAAATTTAGGGGGGGTGAAAATATTATGGAGATTCATCTTCTTTGTAATCTGAATGGATTTTGAATAATCATAAAAACACACTTCCATGTTAATCAATGAGGGGTTGTCCACAAAAAATTTGCTGCAGAAAGACACACACTGACTGTGGCTCCATCTGTTGGCAGGGATTCTGAACCGAATAAAAGCAAACATGGAGATGCACATTAGTTTCCATCTCTCTGTGTTCTAACAGCAGATGTAGAAGGACAAGCTGCCTCTTTGTTCTGCCCCCACCCTTTTCCCCACTGCGGTGGATTTAACCTGCAACCCGTGAGCCAAAATCAACCCTGCTTTCCTTAAGTCAACTTTTATCGCGAACTTCATTTCAGCAACAAGAACAGTCGCTAATACAGAAAATTAATGGCACTGTTTTAGAAGCCAGACAGGAGAAAGTAGGAATATATTAGATGCTGGATAAGAACAAGAGAGGCTGATATCACAGATGTCAGGAAAGAGGGGAAGCTACTGCTGAGGCATGCAGTTAGCTGAAGAACACTGTAAAAACTGCTGTTAGCAACACTTCCAGAGTGTGGCTGTTAAGGTTGTCACTCTCAGTGTGAGACACCTCGGGCAACATTGTCAATGAACACAGCCTCCAGGGAAAGACTCCAGCAGCAGCAGCAGCAGCAACAGCAGAGCTTGACAACCTAAAAGAAGCAGTGGGAGGTACAGAGGCCCCTGCTAGCTCCTCCTGGCGAATAAATAATTGAGCCAGCCCAGCCTTTCAGGGACATTTACCAGGCTGCATTCAGCTTGTCGCTTCCACAAACCCCATTCGTCATAACCTGCTACCATATCATGCCGGTGCTTATCAAATTATTTATGACTCAAAAGGATGAGGAGAAACTTTCTCTCAAAATCTAACATGAGCCAGTACTCTGTTTAAATGCCAATAAAAAAATTAACAGAAAAACACAATTTGAGAAATAAATATAAAATACGAACACCACTTTTTATTACTGAACTCAGTATCCACAAAAAAATGTCTTGTAGCATTGCTAAAAGGGTATTGAACAGATTGACTCTCTCTTTGGTGTATTTCATTGAAGAAAAGGACCATATTCAGTGAGATATATAGATTATGATTTACAAATCAACTTTGAAGTAACACAAGACTTCTACTTCTTGACATTCTTTTAGTATTTCAGCTTAAATACTATTTTCAGACTTCTTAAAACTTCTAAAACACAGAACCTTTTCACTATTCTAATTTTTTATATTTCATTATCGACCTTATTATTCAAACCATCCTCAATGTATCATGAACCTTTGTAATCCACTACCTTTCCTTAACTGTTCTTCCCTCAGAGACTATGTCCCCTAACATCGCCTCTGAATAAACCTCAAATACTCTTTACTAATCAAGATAGGTCTCTTCATAATGTTAACCTAGATTTTTGTCACTCAGAATTAATATTTCTCTTTGCGGTTTACCTGCATTCTACTTTATCATTTATAGGTATTTCCTTTAAAATAATCATCTTATATTTTCATATTGATGAAAGGCATGGCACATGATCATTACCCAGGAGTGACACAGCATTTATCTGTTGAAACAGATCAATCCAAATAGGCAGAGCTGTCAAAATCTAGTTTTGCTTGGAGAGATTCCCATCTGATTCAACAAGGTTCATAAAGTCAGCCTACAAAGAGATATCTCGTACCTAAGCACTTACTGAAAGAGAATTTTTTAAATGTGTTAGGTATATTTCATATTTTTTTATATTTCAAGTAAGCATTATTTGAAAAAGAAAAAGTTTTTTCTCTCATTAACCTCACATTGGCCCTACATTCTAGAAATGGGGATATTTCAAGATTGAGGATATTTGATAACAATTATATTTCCTGGCATTTGGAATATTGCCTGAGAACCTTCGTCAGGAGCAAAAGAAGTGTCTCATTAATCTACAGAAGATATAGAAAACAGCACATTTATGAGGAAAGTAATTATAATGAAACTCCAGTTGCTGATTAGGCAACTTGATTTCTTATTCCATTTTGCATGCATGAATATAATCAATATTCTTGCTGTAGTGATATGGATGAAAATAGTACCTCAATCAGGACTTGAAAAAATGTTCTTTTTATTGATTTTGCTGTTGAGTCATATGTGGTTCAAATATTTTTTTCTATTTCCATAAAATCACTTATTTTTATTTGTTAGAAGTTTCAAATATTTATTAAAATAGTAATAAGAAAAGTCAGAGATTCAATGAGCCCTCACTCCTACCTGGCCCCATTTTGATGTTTTGCATGTAACTTTGTTCTGATTTCCTCTTTCTGGTTAGTCCACACCAGAAGATGAATGGTTTTGCGAGTTGCCCTTCATTTTCTATAATAAATTTAGCTCCCCTCAAAGATATATAATTAAGCTGGGCAGTGCAATCTGATTATCTGTCACATATAAATGAGTCACCTTACTACATTCAGATACTAGATCACTGTGCCGACAATGAATTAAAACACCTCAGTCCCAAATGTAAAATTGATAGTAACATTTCCATTCAGTCAGCACATATTTATTGAATACCTACCTGCTGGGTGCCAAGTATTCTCAAACCTGAAGAGCAGTTTTCAGATGTATGTTATATTTTTT
>CABHPP010148142.1:0-11182 GCA_902168425.1 Peromyscus attwateri | reverse complement strand
TTAACTTAGCAAACACCTAAAGATTTCTTAACACAGATCTAACAAGACAGAATTTTTACAAACTCACATATCTTATTTTCATCTTTTTCTACTTCTTACTCTTAATTATTATCACTATCTCTATTAGAAAGATTCTCTTAACTAGACAGGAAGTACATACATCATTTCTAAAGTTTAGAGCTTATAGTCAGCTTTGCTATATAATACTGGGATTTAGTGAGTGTTGTCGTTATAGAGTTGTGATACTTGTTGCTAGGGGACTGTAACATTCTCAGGATGAAGCCCCCAAATCAGAACTGCACCTGCCTCGTTAGCGCGCATTGAGGTGGGCAATTTCTGATAGCAACTTTCCTCGGGGCTTGTGTTTGTCTTAGCCAGTCAGTGAAAAACAAAAGCATTTACAACAGCCTTTCCATAGCTCTTTCAGAGAAATTTTCTCCCACTGATTTTATTCTCATTTTGCTTGTTCCTTTCCCTCCAGATGCAGAGCTTCAGATATCTCAGGCTGCTCTGTTCCTCTGCTAGCTGCCTTTGGAGGTAGGGGCTTTCTTCCCCCCCCTCCCCCCGAATCTGCCTCAAACTCTTAGCAGCTTTCACAGGTCATGCATTTTCTGGGGAGGAATTTGTCCCTTCTATTTCTTCAGAGTCTTTTTCCCCAGACAGTTCCCAGTTTGGTCTCAATTTATCCCCTCTACCCCAGAAACAGTTTCTGACACTACAGTGGCGGCTTTCCCTGCTACTGAAGGTAGGGGTTTGTCCGTTTGTTTTCAGGGTCTGTGTGGTTTGCGTATAGACTGAAAATCTAACAAGGGAGGTTTTTGCCATTTCTAAACTCCCATTAGGACAGGTGTTTTGCCTTATCAGGCCTTCACCTGGCCCAGTCCTGTAGATGTAACCAACCGTCGTATAAATAAGAAACACAGAACCAATGCAAAGAAGAAAGCCAAGAGGTCAGAGCTAAGAGCCAAAACCTTACCCTTCCTCCTGCAGTGGTCCTACCTCTCCAAAGGAGCTGGTATTTACTGTGTTAAAGTCTTTATATAGTCTCTGTTCTGCCTTCTCATTGGTTGTAAACCCAACCACAGGACTGTCTCATTACAGCCTGTCTGTATAGACCTCCAGGTGTTCTATGGTTGGTAATGAGATTAAAGGCATGTGTATCCAATGCTGGCTGTATCCCTGAACACACAGAGACTTACCTAGCTCTGTCTACCAGGTGCTGTGATCACAAACGTACACCACCACTGCCCTGCTTTCCTATGGCTTGCTAATAGCTCTGACCCCCAGGCAACTTTATTTATTAACATACAAATAACATTTTGGTACAAAGAAAATATCACCATACAGTCCCCCAGTGGGTTGCATTTGTCTGGGTCATCAAGGACAGAGCTTATGCCAGAGGCAATCACCCCTCAGGGCTACACTCCCTCATCTCACAGGAGTCAGTTGAAACAAAGCTTTTCTCAATGAGGTGCTTTCTCTGATGGAAAAGAAAGCTTTACTCCTGGATAGTTCTGTTCTGCCCCGGCTGGGCTCTTTCCCCAGACAGCGTTCTGACTCAACCGCACAACTGCTTCAGATACAGTTCAGCTTTACTGTTTTCCCAGAAAGGTCCTTACTCTGATAGGAAAGCTTTTTCTCAGATTTCTTTTTGCAGCCGTGGACCTATCAACCCGGGACTTGTAGGAAAGCGGGCAACAGTGGCATTCCCACCGGCTTTAGCCTGGGAGTTGTAGGAAGTGGAGAGGTCTCTTGGCGGGAGAAGCTAGCTGATGGAAAGCGGGTAAGGCTCCTAGCTCTGACCTCTTGGGCTTTCATCTTTACATTGACTCTGTGTTTCTTATTTAATAAGACGGTTGGTTACATCTACATTTGGCGCCCAACGTGACAAGAATCCATAAGAAACCGCTTGACTTGCGGCGGGTACGGGGCTGGTCCGGTTTCCCGCCTTGGCGCTCGGCTCCGGACGGCCTGGTCTCTAGCCAGGGCCAAGGTCGGTTTGGCCTCAGGCCCCAAGCGGTTAGCTTAAAAGCCTGTGCTACAAACAACTCAGGCCTGCCTTGCCAACAGGGCCCCTGCCTGTAAAGCCAATGCACGTGGTTGGAGTTTAAGGAAGCCTAGCCCAGGCTTGACTCCGCTCAAGCGGGGACACGTGTTTGGATTTAAGCTTTTAGCCAGGGCTTCTCTCTCTCTCTCTCCCTCCCCCTCTCTGCTCAAGCCGCAACACATGGCTGGATTTAAGCTTTTAGTAGCTACGCTTTCTTGCTTGCTCTCTTGCTCGCTTTCCTTCTCTCTCTCTCTCTCTCTCTCTCTCTCTCTCTCTCTCTCCCTCTCTCTCTCTCTCTTTCTTGATTCACCTTGGACACTAGGTGGCTGTTTTGAAATTCCCACGAATTTCTACTGTTCTGCGCAGACTTGGTAAGTCAATTAACATATCAAATATTTTAAAGGAAACTATTTAACAGAGAAATTTTTTCCACATTAAAAAAAATGGGTTTTCTGTGTGCATTGGAAGAAAATTGGGCTTTGTTTGCAATTTTAGGCAGTGTGACAATGGAACAACTGTATGGGATGATTACTATTGATCGGATTATGCAGTTTGTAACTATGTTTATACTCATTTTACTATTTAAAAAGATAGTCAATTTAAGTGCCAGGATGACAGTTTTAGAAAAACTTGTTAAACCTGAAAAAACTCAGACAGAAGAAATTAAGAGTGAAGTTGTGGATCATAAGGTTACAGAGAGAAAGCCTGTTTTCACACAGTCACCCTTAATTTATCCGGTAACCGTACAGCAGTCGCCTGATCAAATGACTACACAAAATATTTGGGCTCCAATTGACATGTTGGATTTACGAAGGTTTAAGGAGGCAATAGTATCTTATGGCATGCATTCCCCATATGTAAAGCAAATTTTAAACTCTTGGTCAACATATAATAGGATTACACCACAGGACTGGTGGGACTTGGCACAGGCTGTTCTAGAGCCAAGCCAGAGGTTCCAGTGGCACATTTATTATAAAGATGAAGCTAAAAACATAGAAAAACAATGGAGGGATAAAGGAATACAGGTCTGCCAGGATCAGCTTATTGGAGAAGGCCAATATGCTTCAGTACACACACAATGTCTATATGATATCCAAACCTTAATTCTATGTCGAACGGCAGCCTTGAATGCATGGGACAGAGTTGAGGAACCAGGAAAAAAAGCTGAGTCATTTACAAAAGTTACACAAGGCCCAAAAGAATCTTTCACAGATTTTTTACAAAGACTGGCTTCAGCAGTAAAGAGATAATAATTGAATCTGACTAGCTTCTGAATCGGGGACCATTCGGAAGCTAGTCGGATAATAATTGAATCTTTGGCCTTTGAGAACGCGAATGCAGCATGCAAAAGTATAATCAGGCCGTTAAAGGCAAGATCTGCACCCTTGGAAGACTGGATCAGAGACACAGTTAATGTGGAGGCTCATGACCATGATGATATGTGGGTAGGAGAAGCAATTTCAAAAGGTTTGAGGAATGTTAGATGTTTTGGATGTGGAAAGCAAGGACATTTGAAAAGGGACTGTAAACAGGTCATTCCTAGGAACAATGTTTCTTCAAGGGACAATGGTAACAGAATGCCCCTTCCTTCTGGAGTATGCAGAAGGTGTGGTAAGGGAAAACACTGGACCAATGAATGTAGATCAACAAGGGACAGACAAGGTAATCCTTTGCCTCAGTCTTCGGGAAACTCCCAGAGGGGCCTCTTGCAGGCCCCCACAGCAAATCCAGTTCAAACCTTTCCTGCAGTCGTAGAGGAAATCCCTGCTCTGAGCGATTAAATAACCAAATGCCTATCGAAATAAATCATGCTGGTCATGCCATTCCCACCAGCTTTAGCTTTGGTTGTTCATTAGCAATCTTCCCCTGGGTCCTGCACCTTCCTGCCTCAGCTCTGTGCTCCAGGAAGTTTACAAATGCAGGAACCCTAGTATCCCCAAAATGCACTCCAACTCAGAGACGCTGGCCAGTCGCCTCTGGGTTTTTGGTCAGAAGAGAGGATACAATGCTAATAGTTTGCATTGCTTCAGGGGATCTTTGCATTAGGACGATTAGGAGCACCTTTTCATTCTGAAATGCTCACTCAGACAAAACCCTTGATGCCTCAGCTGGGCTCTAACTGAAAAGCTTGGCTTTTTTGCTTTTCTCAGGTAAAGTTTCCTGTCTTTTTGGGCTCCCATCTGTCTTTTAAACTTTGTTTTTATGAGCATAATTAATTTTATCTAGCACTCAACTTCAATATGAAATATTCCTATGCATACATAATATATTTTTATGCTTGTTTTAAGTTTTGAAATTGAACTATATATCATTTAATGTTTTTAAAAATTGTTGTTACATATATAATTATAGAGGTATGATATTAACCATATTCAGGCTAGTAATCTTTATTGCCCATCAACTTCCAATAATCACATTCATTTTACTAATTGGTCTTCTCTATATTTCATTTTTTCCAATTGTTTTGCAAGTCAATGGGTTCAATTAGAGTTAATCATGATTTTGTTTTAATTAGCATACCAAGTAACAGTCTTCATTATGACATCCTCATACAGCTCCTTTTGTTAATTTTCTTCCCTCTTCCCTCCTTGTACAGCATTGCTGATCTCTTTACTCCCCTCATTTCCTCCTCCATGTCATGCATCTTTCATTACTTTCCCTTCCCTCTCTATTAAATTTTTCTTCCTCTCATGTTCACTTGCTAATTTATGACCTATAACTTTGCCATCCTAAATATAAAAAAATCTAGAATCTGATGTCATTCTATTTGTCTTTGTAGGTCTTGTATCTGCTTACATATCTGTGCTAATTAATCTCTCTTTTCAAAGTGCAGAATACTCCATGCATGTGTATATTTCTCTTGAACAATGGCCATGGTCATCTTCCCTCTCTTGTTCCTCTTAGTGTGTGTACTGCTCAAGTGTGATCTGTCATCTACCTCCCAAGCACTTAGTTCAGAATTTGGTTTTTGTTTCTACCTTTATAAGACTTCTACCAAGAAAGTCAGACATATCATGTGTCTGAACAGCTCTGTCTTGAAATATTTAACCTCTGCTATAATTTTTCCATCTCTACTTTCAAAGTTTCCATTCAGGCTTCTGTCTTTTTGTAGTTTTTCTCTTTGCACACATTCCATGTTTACTAATTCCCAGTAATCTTGGATTCCACCTGTGTGAAGGCTTAAAGATTCAATAAGAACCAGCCCAGCTAAGTATTTGGACTCAGGTCAGACACATGATCTGTTTGGCTCTCTTGGTAGACTTCTTGTAGAGGTAGAAGTCAAAAATTTTCTGAATGTTAATAGAAAGACTTCATTCTCTGGTTCATATTCTGCTCACCCAATTGCCATTTTCTCTTTATTTCTACTTATGACTCCTTTGCACCTTCCTGTATCTATGCTTTATGTTATAACCAAGGGTCTGTTCTTGTATACTTCTTTTCATTGTCTATGTCAATAAAATGTTCAACAAGGTTGACTTCATGTAAATTTCCCACACTCATTTTCTTGTGACCTCCCACAGCTTTTAGTGTATAGAATATGTTTCTGTATCACAAAGAGAATGAAAAGTGTGTATGCACCCTCTTACCTGTGATCTTTATATCAATGGGGTCACTAGAGTCTGACCACTCATATGGTGAGTGATTGTAAGAACCGTAGCATTTGTAAGTTCCAGTATGGTCAGGGGTCACAGGACCTATTGAGAAGTTGGCCTGGGAACCCCCAAGATGATGTTCTGCAGAAAGCTCGAAAGAGTCCTTGATTGTTCCATTTTTTTTTTTTTTTTTTGGTTTTTCGAGACAGGGTTTCTCTGTGTAGCTTTGCGCCTTTCCTGGAGCTCACTTGGTAGCCCAGGCTGGCCTCGAACTCACAAAGATCCACCTGGCTCTGCCTCCCGAGTGCTGGGATTAAAGGCGTGCGCCACCACCGCCCGGCTGATTGTTCCATTTTTATGTGAAGTCAAAATGAAGGTTTCAAACATAATCTCTGAATGACACTCCAGTGTCACCTTCTCTCCTAAATTCACCAGGGGAGTTTGTAAGGCCAAAAGGAAAGGCTTCCTGTAGATTCCTGAGAATAAAGAAATTATATGAACCTGATCAAAATCTCTGTGTCCTTGAAGACCTATGGTTCTCCCTCAATTAGTCTGTGCTCCCTGTTAGTGCTCCAGTGCACTTGTTCTTGTCTATTTCAACTTTGGACACAGACTCCTCCATCTTTGTGTCCATTTCCTACTTATCTGACTCTGGGATTAGCACAATATTTTCCCACTGGCTTGTTGTGAGAATGTGTCTTTTAAACCCTTTTTCATAGGCCCTATTGTCTTTTTCTAAGACTGTAAAGTGCAGGAAACATGGCAATTTTCACACCAGGCTGCTATCTGTGTCCTTTTTATGCAACTTTGGATAAAGTATAATCCTTGGCAGAATGAAGTAGTTAGTATTGACATAGTTATGAGGGAAAGACTTCTAGCCCTATGCATGGTTCAAATCGCTATAAGGCATTCCTGATCAGAATCAAAAGCATTGTTCCCTCCCAACATGTTGATGAATTAGCATCCTGAATTTACTGCTCTCAGAGCATCCCTTCCATGCTTCTAAATTTGCCCTTGACATGAGTTCTGATATTATTTTCCAATTGCTAACATAACAAATTACCACAAATTTCATTCTTAAAAAGAATACAAGTATTGTGGAGATCAGAATTCTGAAAAGCCCAAATGGCATAAATCAGGTTTCTTCAGGGATAGTAACTACTGAAATCACTAGGAAAGTATCCATTTTTTTTTTGCCTTCCAGCTTCAAGAGCCTCATGCATTCCTTGGTACTTGGACCCTTCCTCCATGTTTAGAGTTTGTGACAAGGTTTCTCCCTCTTGATGATTTGTTTTGCCCAAAACTGAATTTTTCCATATTTTGTTATATCAACCCTTGTAGTTCTACAGACCTGGAATAATTCAGGATAGTCTTGCATCCTGATATCAACTTGTTAAGATCTGAGTTCCATCTTCCAGCCCAAATTTTCCTTGATTTATTTAACATACAGGAAGCCTTAGGGACTAGAAAAATCATGACCTTGTATATCTTATTATGCCCAGAACATTATATATTTCTCTCTGTTGACTATTCCTTTATAAGTCCAAACTTCTTACTAACATTGTAAATTTCAGGGTTGGGAGATTTGGGGAAATGAAAGACACTCAAAACATCATCTCTAACCTGAAATTATGATCTTCACAGGGTCACTGTGGGCTGAAATTTTAATAGGGTAAGGATAATTAAAACCATAGCATCTGTATGTCCCTGCATGTGCTGATGTCACAGGATCCAAGACAAATTTCTTCTGGAATGGTCTTCCCTGAATCTGAGGGATAGGATTACCATGTTCTTTGTACAACTTGAATGCGTAATTGTTACTATGAAAGTCACATCGAAGTTCCACATGCTGTCCCAAAGGAACAATATGGCTTGGCCAGGCAGAGAGTGAAGGCTTGTCATGATATCCTGCAGAGGAATGCACAGAGAAAATATTTAATGATGCTCCTTCAAACCTGAGAGCTAAGACTCCAATTTTCTCTTCTTTGGGGTCCTTTGTATAACACTTTTCTCTGAATTGATACATCCCTGCTTCAATGTAACAGTCTGAGATATTCAGGAGATTCAGAAAGTAAACAAACTTTCTATGTCATGCAAAGGTGAAACATTCAAGATTCATCAGTGGCCCTTCCCAGCTCTATAGAAAGAGTAAGACACTGGACCAGCTGAGCACTGCATGTTAATGTCTAAGACCTGTTGGGCTGCCTGCAAGTTGTGCACTAAGCTCCAGGGTTTTGGCTTCATGATAATCACTCATATTGGGGTGTGCTTTAAGTAAGGTTTGCATCACCCTTGCTTCTGTGAGTAACCCCTAATCCATACTGCTCTCAGTAACATAGTAAACCCATTGATTCACAGAGTTATGCTTTGGCACAATCACTGTTTGGGCTGCTATGGATTTCTTTCATGAGGTGAGTAGATTTGTAAGTGTTGTACACAATAGGGTCATTTTGAAGTGATGAGTATGAAAGAATGTGGTTTTTTGTATAGTTATGGTCCACATAGACTCATCTGTTTAATTGCATGGCACATAGGGAATATCAGTTTAGGAGGTATGGCCTCATTGGAGTAGGTATGGCCTTGTTGGAGGAAGTGTGTCACTGTGGATGCACACTTTGTGGTCTCGTATGCTCAAGCTATTAACAGTGTGAAACACAGTCTCCTTCTTCTGCCAGTGGATCAAAATGAAGAAATCTCTCTAGCATCATCATCATGACTGCCTACACACTCCTAGGTTTTCTACCATGATTTTAATGGACTAAAACTCTAATCTGTAAGTCAGCCTAAATCAGATGTTTTCCTTTATTAGAATTTCCATGGTTGTGGTGTCTCTTCACAGCAATAGAAACCCTAACACAAAGACTGTGTTATCCAACATATCATATATATGATATATCTTTCCTGTTAAGATATTTTAACTGAGAATTTTGAGTTTGGAATCATGAAGTAAATTTCATCATGAAAACATTATAATTTAAAAAGAAATTACACCAGAAGTGTAGCAGGAAAGGTTAGTGTGATTGAGATGATAGATCACAATTGATGCTACCAAGGGAGCAGAAAATGTCATTTCTTGATTCACCAACTCTAGAAATATAACAATATTCAGATGAGAAGTATATCATGAATATTCCAAAACTCATGGATGATGGAGAGATAGCCCGCAGGACCACCAAATTGAGAAGATCTATAACAATGATGAGGAATGAGTCTTTTGAACTTCTTTGCCCCTTATGCACTTTTGTAAAATTTTTTATTCACAGAGTTTATACAGGGTCATGTTTCTACACTAAGAGTGATAAGTTAGAGGCCGATAGATACTTCCTCAATCATTTCAAGGCTCCTTTTATGTGAAATATTGGAAGTCTAGTATAACTCAGCAACTTGTTTATTTGTATTTAGAATGGATTTGGACTCATAATGGGCAGCCCATGAATCTTGTTCATTTATCTGTAAACCACCTTGTGGATATTCCTGAGGAATGAGACAATATCTAGTCTCTGTATTCACGACTATGTAGACTCCAGGCTATAGTACCAGTCAGCTCTGGTGGACATCTTGCAACACTGGCCACGCAGCAGCCATCATAGACCCCAGCCAGAGATTGTTCTTTATTGCAGAGTGTTCTGAAGTCTCATAAATCACCAGAAAGTTCATCCAGCAACAGCATCTGATCTCAAAGTACAGGAAGGAACCCAGCCAAACTACAGAAGCTGACACCAAGTTCAGCCTGTTCAGGGTTGCAACAAGTTGACCTGGCTACTCTCACCAGTTATACTAAATAGTAAAGGTCTATTTACCAACAGTGAACTCCTCTACATGGCAGAGGAGTTCATTATTATTAGTGCACAGGCACCCAAGTGTAAGAGAAGAAGCATTAAAATCAGAGATGTAAAACATTACAGACAATAATGGTGAGGCTCGAGAAGTAAACACAAAAGAAAGGGAGACCTATAAATCCATTGATGAATAATTCCCAGAGTGTTTTTAATTACAGAAGTGTAAGAAACCACCAACAAAACCTGAGCAGATCTGCTGCTCATATACAGGCCAGAACAGTCAGAAGAACAGGTGAAGGCCACACAAGCATGAAGAACAGATAGGCTGTGCTCCACCACATGTAGCTCTCTAACTCAGTAAGTTCAGTTTCCCAAGACTCAATATGCTGCCACCGTTCTTGACCTACCATCCAGCAAAACTTTCAATCACCATATATGGGAAAAGCAACATATTCCATGATAAAGTCAAATTCGAACAATGTCTATCTCGAGATCCAGCCCTACAGAAATACTAAAAAGACATTTCCATCCCAATAACTTTAATTACACCCATGTAAAAACAGGAAATAAATAATTTCACACTAGTAAAGGCAAATAATGGAAGAACATGTATGTTCATGTACTTGCCAACACACACACACCACACACACACGCATGTGCGCGCGCGCGCGCACACACACACACACAGGGGGGGTGGGGAGGAGAGAGAGAGAGAGAGAGAGAGAGAGAGAGAGAGAGAGAGAGAGAACCCCTACCACCACCAAAATAACAGGAATTTAACAATCATCGGTCATTAATATTTTTCAATATCAATGGACACAATTACTCAATGAAAAGATCCAGACTAGCAGAATAGTGTGAAAACAGGACCCATACTTCTGTTGCATACAAGAAACATCCCTAATATCGAAGGTAAACATCACCTCATTTTCTTAGAATAAAGCACTGGTCAAAGTATTTCTAAGCAAATGGTTATAAGAAGCAGGCTGGGTTAGCAATTCTAGTATCTAACATAATAGACTTCTGTGGTGATTTGAAAGGCAATGGCCTGAAATGGAGTGGGCTATTAGGAGGAGTGGCCTTGTTGGTGTTGCTCTGGTCTTGTTGGAAACTAAACAGAGAAATACTGGAGCTAACAGATATGATGTCCCAAATGAACATAATAGCTATCTACATCACATATCATCCAAATGCTAAAGAATATACCTTCTTCTCAGCACCTCATGAATTTTTTTTCAAAAACTGACCACATACTCTTTCACAGAACAAGTTTCTACAGATACAAAAAAATTGAAATAACCCCTGTATTATATCAGACCACTGTAGATTGAAGCTGGAATTCTAGGAAACAGAAACAAAAGAAAAGCTACAAACTCATAGAAAGTTAAGAACCCTCTACTGAATGAAAACTGGGCCAAGACCAAAGTAAGGAAGAAATGAAAAACATTACACAGTTCAATGAAAATGAATGCACAATGTACCCAAACCAATGGGACATAATGAGAACAGTGCTAAGAGAAAAGTTCATAACTTTATGTGCCTACATACATAAATTAAAGAGATCTCATATGAGCAACTTAACCGCACACCTGAAAGATCTAGAACAAATAATAGCAAACACATCCAAGACAGCAGGAAATAATCTGAGGGCTGAAATCAACAAAGGAGAAACAAAGAAAATAATATAAAGAATCAATAAAATGAAGAGTTCGTTCATTGAGAAAATCAACAGACTGGACACCACCTTGCTGTGGGATGTTCTG
>CABHPP010148141.1:33704-50700 GCA_902168425.1 Peromyscus attwateri | reverse complement strand
GGAACTAGCTTTTGGGACAATGTGGAAGAATTTTAAACTTTGAGCTAGTAGAGCTCATGAATACTGTTTGGACAATTTAATGGGCTGTGCCAGTGAAAGGTTGGAAATATAGATAAGTGGAGGCCTGTTTCTATAGTTTTGCCTCTGGCTAACTGTTCTTATTGAGTATGTCAACCCAGAGTATGGTTGTTGTGCTTAGAAGCTCAGCATGAGAAAGACTTGGGACTTCCCTGCAGTGCTGAACACCAGAGTAGTCGTTAGTTGGCTGATAATGACTTGCTATTGGCTGGAACCCACATCCCAGTAGTCTTCTCTGGTGGACACTTTGGCTCACAATTCACTTCAGTCAATCTTCTTCAGTATGCTCAGAGATTTGTTTACATGACAAATGTTGCTGGAGAGCTTTTCTCCAGGTCCCACCAAGCCCCACAGTCCCACAACCCACATATAAAATGATCACTCAGATGCTTATATTACTTATAAACTGTATGGCCGTGGCAGGCTTCTTGCTAACTGTTCTTATATCTTAAACTAACCCATTTCTATAAATCTATACCTTGTCACGTGGCTCGTGGCTTACCGGCATCTTTACATGCTGCTTGTCCTGGCGGTGGCTGGCAGTGTCTCCTCCTCCACCTTCCTGTTCCCTCAATCCTCCTCACTGTTAGTCCCGCCTATACTTCCTGTCTGGCTACCAGCCAATCAGTGCTTTATTTATTAATATATTTGTCATACAGAACATCCCACAGCAAAAAAACCAATCAAATTGACAATCTATCACGTTATCTGAGATCAAATCATGGCCTTATCAACCATATTTTCTGAAAATCTTCAGCAAAATCAGCACATTTAAGCATTTTGTGTGGGTTCATCTATTTAAAACTGGATGATTAAGCTATAGGCCCATTTACTTATGAAACACTGAAGTAACTAACTCTGTGTTTCAAACTTATAATCTTATCACCTCTTCCAAGTCCTCTGCATTGTGAAAATTCTGCCCTTCTGAAAAAATAATACTTTATATATTTTGATCAATGACATGAAACTGTATAACAATAGGTGAAAAATACTAAACATTTCTGGGCTCATAGCTTTAAAAATAAAACTCAACAAAAATAGAAAATTTAACAAATTATATATTTGTGTTTGTTTTGATTTGTTGATTGGTTGGTTGGGTTTTTGATAGTGTTCCCATGCCAACTTGCTATGTATATGTAGTCCAAGCTGTTCTTCAACTTATCATGCTACTGTTTTGGTCTCTTTAAAGGACCTGAGATTAGATAGTGGCATCCAACTTATGAATAACTCCGTCTGCCTGTCTGTCTGTCTGTCTGTCTGTAAATGTGCACATATGCGTCCTGAAAGAAGCCTGAAATATTTCAATTTTATTTGGAAGCAAAGCATCAGTAGCTGCTATAGGAATGCTGTGATTCAGTTTTCTTTTTTCCAGACAACAGCACAAATTTTTGGCAACCGTTCTCTTCAGGAAAAAAAAAAGGGGGGGAGGGGCTTTTATCAATCATTTTTTCAGGGGATATGCCACTTCAATGTCCTAGTTGTAGGCAGATGTCTCTTTTTAGACATTTTACCTTCTGCAGTACAATACTTGCTGTTCTTTTCAGTCTTTAAAATCATCTTCAAAAAAGAGACTTTATGTCTCTAAATGTCTTACTCAGGTTATCTATTGCTTTGAAGAAACAATACAACCAAAATAACTTGGGGAGAAAAAAAAATTATTTGACTTACATTTCTACATCAAAGTTCATCATCAAAGAAAGTCAGGCAGAAACTCAAGGCAAGAACCCAGAGGCAGAAGCTGAAGCAGAAACCTTGGAAGAGTGCTGCTCACTGGATTGCTCCACTTAGCTTGTTCACTTTACTCTCATATACCAACCTGATCCCTTGACCAGGCATGCATTGCCCCAGTGGGTTACTCACTTCTATATTATTCATTAATCAAGAAAATACCCCACAGATTATACAACTGACCAATCCTATGGAGTCATCTTCTCAATTAAGAGTCCCTCTTCGAGACATCATGGGGATAGGAAGAAAGCAGGTTTGAGGAAGTTCCCAGGAATCCCCAAGGATGACCCCAGCTTAGACTACTAGCGATAGTGGAGACGGTGCCTGAAATAGCTTACCCCAGAAATCATATTGGTGAATACCCCAACTGTCATCATAGAGCCTTTGTCGAGTAATTGATGAAAGCAGATGCAGAGATTCACAGCCAAACACCAGGCTGAGCTCCAGGAGTCCAGTAGAAGACAGAGAAGAGGGATTCTATAAGAAAGGGCATCAAGATCATGATGGGGAAACCTACAGAGACAACCAAACCAAGCTAGTGGGAACTCATGAAATTTAGACCAACAACTGTGGAGCCTCCATGGGCCTTGACTAGGCCCTCTGCATAAGCTAGACAGTTGTGTAGCTTGATCTGCTTAAGGGGCCCCCTGGCAGTAGAATCAGAATTGATCCCTGGTGCATGAGTTGGCTTTTTTTGAGCCCACTACCTATGTTGGGACACCTCACACAGCCTTAGCCTTGGACCTGCCTCTACTGAATGTACCAGGCTCTGCTGACTCCCCATGAAAGGCCTTGCCTTCTTGTAGAAGGGAATGGGAGATGGGTTGAGAGGGAAAGGCTGGAGGAGCAGGAGGAGGGAAGAGGGGATCTGTGAATGACATATAAAATAAATAAATAATTTCTTAATAATAAAAAACATTCCTTCTTCTCAGAAGTATCTAGAGTTGTCATCATTAAAAATAAGTCAGAAGAGTAAGCAATCCTCAGATGATTTTGAGGTATGTCCATATTGATAAAATGACATTAACTTCTCATTATACTTCTGACAGCATTAATATAGATGTTAATTGTAATAGTCAGTATAGATTTATGTTTTTTAACTATATTTCTGTTTTTCAGATTTTATTGCCTTCAATGTGAAGTGTAACATGTAATTTCTAATCTCTCAATATATAACACTTCATTCCAGGATTTGAACACATTAAAGTCATGCACAGTACACTGGCACAGAGAAAAATGAAAGAAAAGGTAAGATATACTTTTAAGCTCAATAAAAAACACTTTTTTGGTTATCATCTAAATCTGTTTTGTGAGTCATTTTCAGTTTCCTCATAATAATCCAAACTGGAAAAATATCAGATACGTTTTCTTTAGCTGTTTTCTTAAATAGATACTTATCTCATATAATACATCCCAGTCACAGTTTCCCTCCTTCCACTCTTCCCAGCTGCCCTTGTCTCCTGTCTCTTCCAGAGTCAATCCTCCTACGCTTCCCTACAGAAAGGAGTAGTCCTCCAAGGGATGACAGTCAAACAGGACAAAACACGATACAATAAGACAAGGCAAAAAGCCTTCATATCGAGATTGGAGAAGGCAACTCAATAGGAGGAAGAGTGTACTAAGGGCAGGAAAATGGGTCAGAGTAACTCCTGCTCTCACTGTTAGGGGTCTCACAAAAACACCCAGCTAGCAGCTATAACATACATGCAGAAGACTTAGTGCAGCCCCAAGCAGCCCCATGTTTACCATTTCAGTCTCTCTGAACCCATATGAGCCCTGCTTAGTTGATTTAGTAGGGCATATTTTCCTGGTATCGTCCATACCCTCTGACTCCTACAGGATTTCTTCACCCTCTTCGGAGGGATTCCCCAATCTCTGAGGAGATGGACCAGATGGAGACCTCTAATTGACCATCTTTCTCTGCATAATATCTGACTGTTGCTCTCTGTACACACTCCCATATGCTGCCAGAGGAAGCCTTTCTGATGATCACTGGGCAAGACACCAATGTAATAGTATAGAAGAATACCATTAGGAATAATTTGATTTTTTATTTTTGTTTTGGCCAGTCCTGTTGGGGTCTAACCTCGGTCTCCGGGCTATCCAGTCTCTGGTTTCTGGACATGCTGGACATGGACTCGCTCTGGTGGCAGTCAGTCTCAAGTTAAACCAGCCATTGTTTGGCCACTCACACATGTTCTGCTCCACCATTGTCCCTGAACATCTTGCATACAGGACAGATTGTTGGGTGAAGGTTTGGTGGCTGGGTTGGTGTCTAGGTTGCTTTTTCCATAACCTGCAGAGTACATTCCTGCACCACAGAGACTAGAACATAATGGAAAAGGTTCCTTGCATGTATCAGCTTGACCAATCTACATTCAGTGAGGCATGTAGATGTCCTTGGAAATGGGGGCCCATTGTCAGTTTCTGGAGAGTGACCCTCTGTACTAGGATTATGCTGGGTTGGTTGGGAATCTCCATGGGACCCCCTTGGCAAACAACTCAGTCGATTGCAACCCCAGCCTATGGAAACCTTGCCTGGCTACAGAAGATGACCACTTCAGACTCTGTATCCTCCATTACTATGAGTCCTCACTAGGATCAGCCTTGTAGATTTCAGTATGTTTCCACTGCACTAGGTTTCCACACCATCTCCCCTGTCCCTGCCATGTCCCATAATTCCAGCTGTCTCTCCCATTCTTACTCCCCACCTCCTCTCAGGATCCTTCTTGCTACTGTCCTCAAACACCCTCAGTCCACCCTAAAAAACTATTTCCCCTTCTCAGGGAGATCCTTCATCCCTCATAGAGCCCTAGATTGTAGCTTGATTATCATTTACTTAACAACTAACATCCACTTATAAGTGAATAAATACAGTATTTGTCTTTCTGGGTCTGAGTTACCTCACTTAGGATGAATTTTTCTAGTCTCAAACATTTGCCTGCAATTTCATGATGCCATTTTTTTTTAACACCAGAGCAATACAACATTGTGTAAATATACTACATTTTCTTTATATATTCTTTGGTTGAGGGACATCTAGGTTGTTTCCAGTTCCTAGCTATTATGTATAAAACCACAATGAACATAGTTGTGGTAGGACTGGAGTGTCCTTTGGGTATATATGTCCAAGAGTTGTATAGTGTTAATTGATTCCCAATTTTCTGATGAACCTCCATATTGATTTCCATAGTGGCTATACAAGTATGCACTCCCACCAGCAATGGAGGAATAATCCCCTTGCTCCACATTTTCTCCTGCATGAGCTGTCATGTATGTTATTGATCTTAGCCATTCTGACAGGTGTAAGATGAAATGTCAAAGTAGTTTTTATTTACATTTCCCTGATGGTTAAGGATTTGAACTTTTCTCTAAGTGATTCTCAGCCATTTGAGATTCCTTTATCAAGAATTCTCTATTTAGAAATGTACTCCACTTTTAAGTGGGTTATTTGTTTTATTTTCTTTTATATCTATTTTCTTGAGTTCTTTATATCTTTTGGATTTTTGTCCTCTATTGGATGTGGAGTTCATAAAAAATCTTTTCCTATTCTACAGGTTGCCACTGTGTCCAGTTAACACTGTCCTTTGCCTTACAGAAGCTTCTCAGTTTCATGAGGTCCCATTTATTAATTGTTGATCTTAGTGCCTGTGTTATCAGTGTTCTGTTCTGAAAGTTGCCTCCTTTGCCAATGTGTTCAAGGATTTTATGAAATTTCTCTTCCATTAGGCTCAGTGTGTCTAGTTTTGTGTTGAAGTCTTCAATTTACTTGCACTTGAGTTTTGTGGGAACAATAAATATGAATCTATTTGCATTCTTCTACACGAAGGTGTCCAGTTTTGCCAGAACCACTTGTTGAAGGTGCTCTCTTTGTTCCAGTGTGTATTTCTGGCTTCTTTATCAAATATCAGGTGTTCATAGGAGTGTGGATTTATGCCTGGGTCTTCAGTTCTATTCCATCCATCAATGTGTCTGTTTTTATGTCAATATTATACAGTTTTTATTATTGCAATGATATACTACATCTTGAAATCAGGGATGGTGATACCTCCTTAGTTCTTTTATTGTTCAGTATTTTATTGTTCAATATTTCAGCTATTCTAGGATTTTGTTTTTCAATATGAAATGAGAATTGTCCTTTTAAAGGTCTTTAAAGAACTGTGTTGAAATTTTGATTGGGATTGCATTGAATCTGTAGACAAATATTTAACTAATTTACCTAATAACATTTAACTCTTATTTTTAAACTTGTTCAGAGTATTTTTCCTTTTTCTTACTTTTCCCAGCCATAAAATAAGAAGAGATAAGATTCCTATGTTATCTCTATCCAATTGCATTTGTCTGCATTATTTACATCATGCAATTTCTTAAATTAAGACTATTTTCCAAATATAACAAATATTTAAGAAGAATCTGTTTCTGATTTTTTTTTGCTCACATTTAAGTTTAATTCCAAGTTTCTTTATGGTCTGTGGTAAACTAGAATATATTTCTACTTAATAAGATAAAATAAATATTTCATAAAAATTTAAAAATTATCCTTATTCTTCAGTCAATATGGAGTATAAGACAGTTAAATTTGGGGAAAAATAATATTATACTTACATTGTTCTTTCAAACCATTTACCTATAAAATGGAAATTGTTTTCTTTGTATATGTTGTTTGAAGGAACCAGAAGTGGAAAGTTAGTAGCTTAGGATAGATTTTTATTTCTATATAAAATATAATCCCATCAAGTTACACTTTTCCATTGCTCCCTCAAACTCTTCCCACGTGTCCTTACCCCCTTGCTGTCTCTCATTCTTTTTCTTGAACTGTTGTGACCATCCTCAGATGTGTGATTCCTGGTATCCATCACTACTCCCAGGGTAGTGCTAACCTTGGGAAAAAGGAGCTACAACCCATGGAATTAAGGCACTGGAAATTGCAGGGAAGTGAGATGTTCCATTGAAACTTTTACAGTGGACATAAATCCGATCCTTTACTGGATTCTACTCGAGACAGAAGCATGGAACTTGAGTCTCATAAAGGAAATAAATACATTCAAATTGTGGGTATTGAAAACTGTTTAATTTGTACAAGGCTGAAGAAAAATTAATGGCACTTTTGCATTCTTCATGAAAGAATATTTAGCATTTCATAAGTATTGTCTGAAATTTTGTGATTCTTCTGTTTGCTGTTGTGCTCTTTTTAAGATAGGATCTAGGTATGCAGCCCATGATGGCATCAAACTTACTATATAGACCAGGGTAAACTCTAATTCATAGAAACACAACAACTTCTGTCTCCCAAGTACTGGAGTTAAATGTATGCAGTACCATGCCCTACAGAATTCTTTTATTTACTTATTTCTTTTTTTTGCCAGTTTTCATTAGTTTATTTATAGTGATTGATTGATTGACTGCCTTGGAATGAGGTCTATCATTTAGCACATGCCACCCAACCTATCAGTGACACTTATTTATACAAATTTGTACAGAGTATATTATGGTATTATACTCAAAATATACATCAAATTAAAATATAATAGTGGAAAAGTCATTCTCTTTTTATGAAACATATAACAATGTAGAAATTTTAATACATTAATGATATAATTAAACACAAAATCAGTTCATTGAAAAAAATTCAAATATTGAAGGATGTGAATAGTGTCAAGACTGCTGATATAAAGCAAGTCCTCATTGGTGGGGCAGGTAAGAAACACTTCGATTGCAAGAAGTTTCAGTTAATTGCAAAGTTGGCATCTCCTCATATCTTCCTTCCAGGTTCTCCTTACAAGTTAGGCTGTTTGGTGCCACTGTGAATTTACATGTTTTGTTCTTTTTTGCTGTTCCCTCTGCTTTGTAGTCCTCATTATTTCCCATCAGGTTTTCAATTTTAAGTGTTTTTCACTGGCTGTCTTACCAGCCAACACTATTTTGTGTTTTTTATGCTCCAGTTTTCAATGCTATTTGTATACATTTTAAGAAGCCTATAGACAAATTCCTAAATGGTCTTATTAAATAAAAATCACGGAGCCACATATAGGGGTGAAAGCCTTAGAGATCAGGGAAATAGGAATAGCTACCAGCCAACCTTATCTCACCAGCTCTGCAGCTTCCAAATGTGTGCTACTTCCTGTCTTACCCACACCTTTATATGCCTTGGTTTTCTGCCCTCTCAGTGCCTCTTAGCCCAGCTTCCTCACTTCCTTGTCACTGCCTGTCTATACAGATCTCCAGGTCTCTATGGTTGGTACTGGGATTAAAGGCATGTGTCACCACATTTGGCTCTGTTCCCTAGTATGGCCTTGAACACACAGAAACCCTGCCTGCTAAGTGATTGGATTAAGGGTGTGTGCTACCACTGCCTGACTTTTGTGATTACTCAAAATGGCTTGCTATTTCCTCTGATCTCCAGGCAAGCTTTATTTATCAAAGCACAAATAAAATATCACCACATTTCAGCACAAATAAAATATCACCACAGAAGCCAGTAAAAGCAAATATATACTATGATGTGTAATAGAATAGCATGTGCAAAAAAAGTGAAAGACTGGATATTGAATACATGCATAGGGATATTGGAATTCATAATAAAAACAGATATAAATAATGTAACATTTGGAAAGTCTCTTGACTCATGATGCAGTGTGGCATGCATCTGAGTGAGCCAAAAGGAGGATGATTAGATTATAGGATTTTCTTAAGTATCTCACCACTCTCTGATGCTGCTTTCATCACTTATAATGAGGAAGCAATCCAGGTGTTGATGTCTTCTTCCTCAAGCATAGAGTAGAAGGGGCTCCCTCTGGAGGAATTCAGTGGACTTTGCATTTATCCATTAAGGCATCCTTTAAACATGAGTCTGGCACTTGACTCAGCAAGTCAAGGTAGCTTAGTTTGTGCTTAAATGAGAAAGGAGGTTCCATGTTTGTCTCCTGTGCTTTTCAAGAGAACGTTCAAGTAGAGAAATCAATTTTCCAACACCATAACTGCTCTGAAGATATTACAAATTCTTCCCTAGATTGAAAGAAATATTTACCTATACCTTCTTCTAATTCCTTCTTCAAAAAAAGAATCCTATGGATACATACAATAAAGTGGGCATTGAATGATGAGCTAATGTATTAAAATTAGACCATTATGTTCAGATTCAGGATGATACGTGTCTTAAATAAGGTACTGTTTTGCAAGATAATAGATTCATAAAGCATATATTTTTCTGATGTTTATTTGAAATAGCTAGGGGAAATGACATGCTTTGTTTCTTGGACTACATAGTACAATGAGAAAGAAAGTTCTTATTAGATAGCCATGAAAATTAGAATATATTTATTCTAGTTATTCTGTTTTCCTTCTTTACTATATTATACTGATTTAAAATAACAACTGAGAAAAAGAATTGAATTAGGTAATATGATGTTCATTATCCTAAGTATACTATACACTAGATAAATCTCTTTGACAATTGAATACATACTTATTGTGATAATTACAATCTATTGATTAATAGTTGAAACCAAATAGTAAAACCTGAGGATTTAATTTAGCAAACACATTATCACAAAAATATTCACAAATGAGAACAATAGCACTTTAAGTATTGTTTTCCATTTTGTTATTAATATCATTGCTAATTTTGTAGCCACACCTTAACCATGCATCTTTTTATGGAATCCACTTTCATTACTAGTCAGTTTTGCCAAGTCAGCTTCAGGGAGAAGTAATTAAATTTAATAGAAGCCACCTTCATTTTGAATCTGCCGTCAATTTAAAGCCACAGGGAAAGGTAATTACATTTAATAGACACCATAGCTACTAGAAGGAGATGTATGGTATGTGACGTTAATCATTAGCCGAACAGTCTGAAAAGTAAAAAGTCACTTAGAACGAACTCCTTACAAGTAAACTAGGCCCTCCTTTTCTTTTTCAACTTTTTAGAAATGAAAGAGCAACAAAGTGATGCTTGCTTGACTCAAATATGTCATTGAAAATTTGCTGAGAAGATACAGTTCATTGATTTTGAGCAATGAAATAAAGGTAAATGGGGTTTCTGGATCTTGTTATAGTGTTAGTAACTCTTAAGGAAATATGTATTGATAATAGTCTTCATTAAATATTCATTAGGTTCAATCACATCTTTCTTTTTTCCAGTTACTGACTGACACAATAAACTGTTGCTTTTGCAATCTACCTGTCTTCTTTGTGTGTATGTGGGTGTGCTATGGCTTATGAAAATTAAGGATGTTTATCGAATTTTGGTAAATAGAAGTTTAGAATGAGAGAAATACCACAATAAAGAGAAAACAGGGTGTTCATATGTGGTAAACACATCTATAAGCCTGAGTGCATTTCACTGACCTTTTTACAGGTTCATTATTCCATTTGACTCCCAGTGAAGTCACCTTAGAGTTTATTTTTATTTTTGTCTTCACGGTGTATGAGTAATTTTGGGTTACTGCTCAAAAAGTTGATTTTAGAATGTTTTTGAGTCAGATTTAGACAAGGAAATCATATGTAGCCCTTACATTTCATGTAGAGTTAGTGCAATTTAAAACACTGTTTTAGAACTCCAGATTTCTTGCTCATTTGTGTTATTTCTGTTTAGCATTTTCATGCTTGAGCATGTTCTGCCTAGATAGACACTGCGGAACAGGAAAAGACTGAAATGAGCAGTTCTTTTTGTCTGTGATTAAAAACAACCACAGGTATGACATCCAAAACTACAGTTGATTTCAAGATTCTTGAACTTCCTTAGAGCATGCTAGTGAAGAGAAACCTATTGTAGTGACTTATGGAAGACACAAAATTATCTTTTCCAAATTAAAAAAAAACCCTACTAACAAAAATCGTATTTATTTTTATGAAAATACCAACCATATTTTTGACAAAAAAATTAAAACACAATTATGTATTTTTCTACATTTATATCCCCTAGCAATCAGTGTTTGCCTCCACCCCTTCTTTGGTGGAATATCAGACTATTGTTTTATTATCTTTATTAATTCTGTTTACAAACCTCAGAAGATGTATTCTGATAAGCTGTCTTTAAGTCTGCAACAAAGAGTTCAGGGGAGCCAGACTTTATTGTATTTTTTAAATGGTGAAGTACTAAAATTTAACAATGATGTTAAAGCAGATGAGATGCATCACTTGGCTTGTCTACTGACACTCTGCAAATCAGAAAAAAAAACTTTTAACAAAATGCTTTCAAAAAATTCTAAATTTATATTACTTATTGATGCTATGTCTAAAAGAAATATAATCTAAATGACCAAAAGAATGTTATACCCAATTTAAATAATGCTTGCCTTTTGTGTTTAAAGGGATTGAAGAATACAAATCTATATACATCTAATGGTATTAGAATTATTTAGCAAAGGTTCTAAAAGTCAAATAAAGTACTCTAGATAATAATTTTAAACTGTCATTTAAAGTTTGGAAGTATTTAATGCATTGTTGTCAAAAAAGACTCATGTATAACATAGGAGTATAGAGAGAATTAAAATATGATCAACTGTTTATACCAATGAACTTTATATCAACTACTGAATGTAATGTAAATATACATACTCACAAATAATATTTTAAGCCTTGAGTATTAAGGAATAATGATTTTGGTTCAGATAATAACTCTTCCAGCATAACTTTTTATAAAATGTAAATGTTTACTTTTTACTGTTCTTGTATTCTCAAATACTATAGGAAAATAAATTGCTAAAAATATTTCTAAAAGCAAATCCAAATCCAAAATAATTGTAAATTTCATAGAGTTATATACTTCTCCCTTTCGTTTAAAATAAAGATATTCTAGTAGTAGTGATTTAGGAAGAGCTTAATAGTGTCTTTAGGATAATATCATTGCTATTTTTATTAATATATTAAATATTACATAATACATTTATTCAAATAAAGAATATAGTGCCATTATGTAATAAAAACACATTTCTTTTAGTATTTTGCATATCTCCATGTTACACTTAAAGCAAATGCATATGAGGTAAGTTAGATATTACTACTTAGTTATCTTTAGTATGTATTGGAATGGTATAGGAGAAAAACAAAGAAAGATGAGCATGTGGCATGTATTTGGTTGCATTCTTACAGTGAAACATTCTCCACCATTTCTCCATCATTCCCCCATATGTATGTAAATTTTCTAAATACAATTAAAAATTTCATGACAAATATTTTCTTCTGTAATAGGTGTGCTTTCTATTTCAACAAACCATGTATCACTGTGTTTCAGTGTTCACACAGCATCTTTGGTCCTCCCTGAATGAAACAAACAAATATATCTTAATACCTTTTATTTATCTGATTATCCTATTAAGTAAGGCCTGCATAACTATCTTTTTTATGAAATTTAATGTTTTTAAATATATAATTATGTCTTCCAATTATACTAAAAATTATATAACCACACACACACACACACACACACACTAACACACAAAAAGACAACAACAAAAAACCACCACATAAAGCTCCAATAATTTTGTGCTTACTAATCCTTTTTTTGTTTTTGTCTAAATCATAATAAAGAGAAAAAGAGGAAATTTCTCACAAGAAAGAAATTGTTTCCCCAAATTATATAAAGACCCAAAATACACATATTGATTTTATAGCACTCTCTAGAGTATATGAGTAAATATAATGAATATAAATAATATATTTTATACTATCATTCTAAACTCAGCGTGCATTTTTACTTGTACCTCATTTAATCTAACTAACACACATGGTGTGGACTAGTGTTCACCATGTTAGAACACACAGTCATGGACTCCTGACTATGTCTGTGTTGTGGGAAGCATCTCATCACCACTATATTAATTGCCGGGTTTCTGTCTCAGCAGCGGAATCATATTCTTCAACTCTCTACTTCAGAGAGTAGTTTTCTTGACCATATCATTCATGCCTCTTAAATATACACATTCAAATCTAAGAACCAACATCAAAGACCCACATTAAGCACATCTCTTTTCAATTAGGCTACTTCCAGTGTGTCTGTACACACAGAAGTCTCTGCTCAAAAGGCCTTGTCTCAAAGGTTACACAGCTGTGCTTCTGAGAGGAGATCACAGCAAATGCACAACTCTACCCAGAGAACGGACACCGGATAGGGATATTGACAGGAATAGGATGAATGAACTGCACCATGAAATGGCTTAGGTGAGGTGTCAGCTTTCCTGATATTTTGACATTTTCCAATACAAATCAAAGTACTATAAAACTATAGTTTAAATAAAGTTTTCTCATTTGGGATAACAATGTTTCCTCCAAAAGAAAAAGACCAACTAACCAAACTCCAACTCCAGGCACGAGAAACCTTCATTAGAGATATTGGTCAGAATTGCCCCAAAGGATTACAAACAATGGAAGCTATTACTTTTGCCCTTGGTTGCCTGTTAAGTGGAAGGAAGTCCGTATTACTGAAGCCACTATGCACTTCAGACACAGGTTCCAAAGGAGCCTGAGCTGAACTGACCTGAAACCTCCATGGGAAGTAGCTTCCATGTAATAATACAGCACCATGCAATCTTCTAAAGGACAGAGGCAGCCAATCATCCTACCCAGGTTTGACACCCAGCTATGGACAACAACCACCACCAGCATGGCACAATATCCCTAAGGCTGCAGCCATGGCACACATACATTCGTGGTAACCACTGGCACTCTCATTTGACTTAGGACCGACTCACGAGTAGGGAATCATATCTGGTACCAGCAGCTTAGATAACTACCCAGACTTGATGAATTTATGGGTCTGAGAGCAGAACATAAAACTACCACCTCAATATAACACAATAATCCCCAACTACATTCTAAACATTTGTCCTTAAACCCACAGATAAGTGCAGTTTTCATTCTTCACCAAGGAAATTTTCTTTGTAATAAACAGAGATGATTAGAGAAAAATACAACCAATTACAATGCAAATTTGTTGAGTCCAATCCTAACTGACACATATACACACACCTCCTGCAACTAAGGCTCAGTGAACATTATTAAAGAGGGCACACAAAAATTGTAAGAGCCTGGGGACCAGGTAGTGTGTCTAGGAGATTATGTCTCCCAGTAATGTCAGAAATTACACCCTCAAAGTCACACCACCATGACTGCCCAGACATGATCTGAGCAAGGACAATAACAATAGACATGCTAAAGAAGACAAGCAAAAGCCCATGAGGCCTTAACCATACACAAAATACTACAGGCAACTAAGGATTGCTGAGAGGGGGAGAAATTCTCTTTCCTAGAGAAAAGCATACCACCTAGCTAACCAACACCAAATGGTCAGCCCTGAAAATATACTTACAGGTAACATTATATACCATGAGCAGAATATATTAACATATTTAGGACTATATATTTATATGGGTACTAACAATTAATGAAAAGGAGACCACGCGTTTGAAAGAACAAAGAGTGGTATACGGGAGGGTTCAGATGGGGGAATGGAAAGTAGGTAATTGATGCAATTACTAATGGCTACATAAAAGTGTTTCTGGGAGGATACCCACATTTGTCTTCTCGTCTCTACATATATGTGCAATGCACACTCATACATATTCTCACTCATATACATTTTCAAACACCAACAAAATTACTATATATCAACCAAGTAAATACAGTGCAACAATGTAACATCAATGATTGTCACTTGTAAAAACATATTTATTTGAAAATCTCACCTTATAACAATACATTTTTAAATAATTGTCACCTTGAAGATAACTTGACAGATAAAATTTTTAATTGTGAACAGTAGAGCCCAGCTCTTGTATTTGTTATCTTGAGCGATATCTTTAAAATCTTTATCTACATTTACATCCCTATGTATATTCATATCCACACAAACAGCTTTAGGGAAGAGATATATCATGTCTTCCACTATTTTTCTAGCTTATGCCCAAGGATATAAGAGATAGTAAATGCATATTAAAAGAGTTAAACATAATGCATTATACTGAAATTTTACTTTTGAAAATGTGAAAGGCCTGTATCAACCTGCTTTCAAGTGAACAAATAAATTTAGAGAAAAGCCGAACTTCTAGAAGAGAAGACTCCAAACAATATCAAAAAAAAAAAAAAAAAACTTTCTCCCATCATATGTAGTGGGCTCCAAAATGCCTGTTCATGCACCAGGTACAGATCCTGATCCTACCACCAGGGGCCCCTTAAGCAGATCAAGCTACATAACTGTCTCCCTTAGGCAGAAAGCCTAATACAGTCCCATGCAGGCTCCACAGCTGTTTGTCTAAAGTTCATGATTTCCCACTAGTTTGGTTTGGTTGTCTCTGTAGGTTTCCCCATCATGATATTGATGCCCTTGCTCATAGAATCCCTCAGTCTTGAAGCAGGGGAAGGGACTTGGACCTGCCTCTACTAAATGTACCAGGCTCTGCTGACTCCCCATGGGAGGCCTTACCTTGTTGAAGGAAGGAAGGGAGGTGGATTGAGCGGAGAGGCAGGAGAAGGGAATATGGGGATCTTTGATTGGTATGTAAAATGAATAAAAAAATTTTCTTAATAAAAATTTTCTCCCAATTTCCAGTGGTAGAGGAGTGGGATGAGCAATGGACATCATATGCATTTGTAGAAGAGCTTAAAAGTTACAAAACTCAGAATTTATATAAACCATGGGCTATTTATCTATCTGCTCCTCAGAAGAAAGGAAAACCTTTGTACTAAAACACAAAAACATGCTTCTAAGGATAGATATAAAATATATGTAATATTATCACATATAATATATTAAAATATATTTTATATACTATATATATAATATAATATGTACAATATAATATATTATCTCATTCCCCATCAGGCAATGGAAGACATTGCCTTGAAGAGAAGGACAACTTTTAGTACCTCCAGAGAAATATGGTGTCTCAAGTTTTAAATGTATGTTTGCACTTTATTCATCTTTTATACCACAGTCCAGGATTTTCTCAGAAAGTCCTGATGCTGATGAATGTGAATAGATTAATTCTCAGACTATTTTCAAATAGTTTTTAAATTTTATTATGACTTTTTAAATTTCAGTAGTTTTGTGTTTATTTCTGGAAACAGTAGAAATTGCATCTAATTGAGCATATGACTTCTCTACATTTATTTGAAGATATGATTATGTTTTCCATCTAGTAGCTTAAATATAATATAATCAGTCTGTCTTTTACTTAAGTGATATTCACAATTGTCACTATTTTTATAAAATTCTTCTCCCTTGAAATATATTTGAGAAAAGACAGACTGAACTGAATGTATGGTATTGAATTCTGTGAACTATATTATGAATAATTTAATAATTTATGTTGTTATAAAATCTATGCATTAATTCTTGGTGGTTCTAAAAATATTGCAGATACATATTTGGACTCTTAAATAGAGACTGACAAACATAAAAGTTTTCATTTTTATAATCTTATCATATGAAATTTCAAGGTTTTTTTCTATATAGGTAACTTAGCTTCCTAATTCCTTTCAGTTTCCCTTCCAGAATGTTTAAATTCTCTTTCATAGTTTCTTTAATGTTAACAGAGAGGTAAGTATTCAATGAAACATATAAACATATTACAATCTATATGAGTTAAATGGAAAAATAAAATGAGTTTGTATACCTTCAGTATTTTAAAGAATTGATGTTTGTGTGTGCAGGGCAGGGGTTGTGGGCAAGAGGTAGATGTTGGGTATTTTCACCTATTACTTTCCAACTAAAGTTTGGGCTGGTCAATGACCCTAGAGTTACATATTTCGAATAGTCTGTCTGGCTAGCAAGTCCCAGAGATCCCATTGTCTCTGCACACTAGGATCATAGGCAGGCCCTCCAAATCTGGCATTTATATCTGTGTCCTAGGAACCAAACTTTAGTTTTTATACTTGCTCTTACCAACTTAGCTAATTCTCCCATCTAGATCCTCAGCACTTATAAACAAAATTTCTCAGTTGCCATCAAAGTGAGCTACCTCATCAATGAAAACTTACATGAATCACTCAACTCTTCTTTACTTCTCAACATTACTTCTCATCTTAAGCATAGAAATTACAACATATGATAAAAATTAGTATAACTTTTATGCTTATACAACTATATTTTGATAAACTTTTATGTTTTTCTTTTTTTCATATCCTGTGAAATATTTCAATTATATAATATTACAAAAGATAAAAATGTTATAAATTATTGTATTTTCTCTCT
>CABHPP010148141.1:14715-33604 GCA_902168425.1 Peromyscus attwateri | reverse complement strand
TTTTTTTTATACTTTTTTGTTTCTCTTTTTTTCCTATCCTGTGAAATATTTAAATTATATCATATTAAAAAAGATAAAAATGTTATAAATTATTGTATTTTCTCTCTATTTTTTTTTTTTGGTTTTTCGAGACAGGGTTTCTCTGTGTAGCTTTGTGCCTTTCCTGGAACTCACTTGGTAGCCCAGGCTGGCCTCGAACTCACAAAGATCCGCCTGCCTCTGCCTCCCAAGTGCTGGGATGTATTTTCTCTATTTTTAAAAATAATTAGTACATTATAAAAAGATAATATGTATAAATTATTGCAATACAATATTACAAATTTGCATGCTGATTTTTATGTTTATCATGAAGACGTAATTATTAGAAGCATGAATTAAAAACAGAGCTCTTCCTTTAAAACAGATCAGTAACATTATATAGACTGAAACATTTGCACTTAGGAGTATATGTGTATATATGTATATACATATGTATTTGATAACAATTAATTTGAAATGTAGCAAGGAGAGTTACATGGGAGGATTTGGAGGAAGAAAAGTAAAGAAGAAAATAATGTAATTATATTATAAACAAAAAAATAAGAGAATGGATTACAAAAACAGATCTGCAAATTTGTAAAATGTACAATAAAAGATATTATCAGACAATGAAATCAGAAATCCTGTCACCTGAGAAACAGTTGCATGTCATTAGTGTCTCTGTTTTGTCAATGTGCCTGAATAAATTGAACAAGGCGCACAGAGTATTTCCTCTTACTTTTCTATGTGAAAAATTTTAAATTATAAATTTATCTTAAACACTTAGATTATTTACATATTTTACACAACCAATTTAGATTGAACATAAACATAGATTATCTGACTTAAAACTTAACATTTTATTAAATAGTGTTTCATAACTTTTTTTTTAGTTTATGACAGGTAATAGTTGAGAATACCATCATTCATGTGTTTCCTAAATGCTTCAGAATACATTATGAAGTGCGTTCTCCTAAGTATAAAGTGTGGCATCATAGGATGGAAATTTCTTACCTTTTAAAAATGTACCTTTTAAAATAAAATTGAAGATTAAGAGATAGTAATCCTTGTAGTATCTCCAAGCTTAACTTTTTAACTTTCTTTTTATTTATTCTTTGTGTCTTTCACATCATGTATCCCAATCCTATACCCTCACATTCACTCTCTGCCCTTACAACCTCCCCCTCCCAAAATAAAACAAAACAAAATTTAAGAGGAAAAAGATTAAAAAAAAAGAAGAAGAAGAAGAAGAGGAAAAACCTCTTTACACACACGTCTTTACATGCGTGCGTTCATCACAAAGACTCATTGGTCTGGTTCGAGGCCCCTGGTCTCTCTTAAACCATCAAAGTTTGCCTGTCACTGGGACTCCTCCTGGACAACTTGCTGCTGTCCTCTATTCTGGAGATCCTGCAGCCCTCGGTCTTCAGGACCCCCCACCCTCCAGCCTGGGCTCCAGCAGATGGGGTGAGTATATGGATGGGCTAACACATAACCCTGGTTCTGGGTTATATTGCAGGGTTCCTCAGCACATTAGCTCTGCCCTGTCTTCACCACTAGGATGAGCTTTCCATCATTGCCCTGGCTAGTTCACCCCTTCCACAATGAACAAAGGGAGCAGCCAGTTCTGCATTCACATCCTCTGGTCATTCTCCCACACCTACACCTTCAGGGTCAGCTTTACTGTGCTACCCAGGCAAGGTGAAGAGGCCACTCTTCCTAATGCTACAGCTAGTAAGGGGCAGGGACAGCTCTCCTATTATTACCTCAGGGCCAGCTCTGCCATGTGCCTCAGGCTTTGATGAGCAGGAGGGGGGCATCTCTCCCCTGCCCATGCTGCCACATGACAGATGAGTAATGGGGGCAGTTCTCCCATGCTCACAACTTCAAGGCTGGCTCACCCAGCCACCAACAGAGTCAGCTCTACTGTGCTGCCCATGCGAGGTTCAGGATCCACCTTCCCTAGTGCTGCAGCTGGTAAGGGAGAGGGGTCAGCTCTTGTCCACCGCAGGTGGCAGGGGCAATGGGGGAGGGCATCTCTCCCTCACTCTCACCATTAAATGGCACACAAAGTGGGGTGTGACCTGCTCTCCCACTCTCACACCCTCAGGGCTATCTCACCCACACCTCTGCCAAAAGGGCAGCTCTACTGTGTGGCCCAGGTGAGGAACACTGGCTGCTCTCCTGAACGCTGCAGCTGGTAAGGGAGAGAGTCAACTCCCTCATCTGTATAAGGACAAACATTTCAAATACAGTTAGAAGCTGTATGGTTTAGTGAAAGGGCAATAGGAAGTTCTTTTCTAAGTCTGTGATCCGAGAACCTAAGTGTAGTTGGCTAAATTTACACTCCGTTCTGTTGACTGGGCCTTAAGTAGACAACTGTTGGTTTCCCCCAAGACAAACATGCCACTATTGCACCCTTAGTGATATCTGGTTCTGCAGTCATTGCTGTAGTTCATAGGCTTACTACTAGGTAATGTTGTTGATTGGTTGTCTTTCTACTTCGGCAGCTTTCATAGTATCTTCGGATACTAAGATAACGAGCCATCAGAGAGAAAGCTTCCGTGTCACTTTCAGCTTGATTCCTTCCAATCTTTTCCCAGAGTATGTGGAATGGAATCTTCAGCAATGGGTCTTACAGTTGAAGTTTTTAAATAGAGAGAAGTATGCGCTTTGCATTTAAAATGGTTTCAATCAGATTTTTGGAAATCTTGCCAACTTTATAAACTAAGGGGGTTTAGTTAAACTCCATCGAACCCTGGAAACCATTAAGATTTTCTTTAGTCCTTTACAGATTTAGTAATAATAGTAAAATATTGAAAAGTTATTGCTCCTGATTCTGAAAGACTATTTAGATTAACTCGAGACTATAAACCAAATATTTCAGGTCATTGCAGTGAATTAAAAAAATTAAAAAAACTTAAATTGTATTTTGTCATAAAGGCTCATATCTGCATGTGCATGTGTATGTGTGTGTGTGTGTGTGTGTGTGTGCCTGTGTGTCTCCTCATGTACTATATAATCAAACTTATTATAAAAATGACTGTAAACAAATCATTTGTGTATGTGGTTTTATCACATATATGATAAATATGGTTAATTCTTGTTTTTTCCATTAGAATGTATAGAAGTAAAAAGAATGCACAAAGGTTATCGCTCTATCTATAAATAGAAATATATATGCTGGTGAGGAGAGATTAGTTATTTTGGAGTAACACAAGGAGAGAAATTTTGATAAAAAAAAACAAGGAAAAATATTCCTGAAAAAGAATGAGTATATATTTAACATAATACTCATCTAAAATAATATTCATCTAAAATAGCTAAAATCAGACTAGACTTCAGAGAAGAGAGGCAAAATTTATAGATGAAAAAATGAATGCAAACCTTAACATTTTAACAGCATGATCATTTAGAAAAATAGTAACAGACTTTAGCATACAGCCATGATTCCTCCAGGCATGGACTATTTTTATTTTTCTTAGCAGTGTTGCAGTATCAAGCATGGAATTCCCCTCAGTGAATCAGGTTTCAGGATCAATCAGAAAGTGTTTAATTACTCCATAACAGCCATGCCACTATTATACCAGTAGGCCTATCTTGCCTAGCGAGTTGGAAGTACAACATGCCAGATCTAATGATGGGTAAGAGTATTGGTATCCTTTCTTCCCCAGCATCCCTAGCGTCTTCCAGTAGTCTGAGAACTGGCAAGGTTTCTCCTCAGTTTCAGATTGATTTCTCTATGTTCTGCAGCCAGAGTATATACTGTTTTCAGCGACACTGTTGTTCTATGTAGTTAGTGTTAGTAACAAGAAAGAAACAGTCTCACCTGACTGATAATTCTTAGGAAGATGCCCCATGGGTTCTACTGTAATGTTCATTTAATAACTAATTATCTATACTTATACCCAAAGAACTGTCTATTCTCAACCTTGGTCAGAGAATCTTATTTTTCCAGTGAATGGTGATATACATAACTGGTCAAAGTGTTGAAATTCAGAAATGGAGTGCTTGTCCCTAAACAGGACAACCATATTCTTCTACATCATTACCACAAAAGAGGATTCAGAAAAATATTTAAGAGTCATATTGAGGAGGAGTGCTGAGAAATACTGTTTTCTGGAAGTGCATACCTATCACACACATAAACTCACAGAAGCCAGGCTTATCTGCACAAGAACAAGGCAACTAAAATCCCAAAATAAATGGGGAAAGTGGATTTCAAGCCCCACACCTTACTACAAACCTATTGGCTGTTGATTGCTTCTCAAGAAGAAAGAACCATTATTTTTAGAGTATGTGGCCACTGATAGGATTTGAATGTTTGTGTTGATGGCACACCCACACATGTATACATATGAATAGCACTAACTGGACTTACTGGGATATAAAAAAATATTAAGGACTTGGGAAGTAGATATATTGGTGAATATAGAGAGTAGGAAATGTAAAATGGGTGGTTGATATGATCCTATTACACCATATTTATTTAGGAAGTCTCAAAAATGAAAAAAATATTGAAATCAGGCATTTGAATCAGACATCTTGATTTTATACCTTATTTTTCCATCTACTAGTTATGAACCCTATGAAAATGTTTATAATTGTGCTTTTGCATGTACAATGCATATGATAATGATTTCATATCATAGTGATGTTGATAATATAAACAGTATTAGACAAGTCATAGTTCATCTCTTTATAATTCACCAAGTAGAAATGTATTCTTTTGGAAAAATAAAAAATGTCTATATTCGTGCAAAAGTAATTTGTGAGCATAGACTTGATTTAAAAAACAGTATGTGAGATAATCTTTTTGGCTTTGTCTAGGAGATAGAAAAATTACTGTGAAATACTTACAAAAGATGATGCCCTTATATTTTTGGTTGTGAGTCTAGTCTTTAACAGCTGAGCCATCTCTCCAGCCATAATAAATGAAGACCCCATGGGAATAGGAAGAAGCAAGGTGCTAAAGAGGCTCCCAGAAATCCATAAAGATACCTCCACAATAGACTGCTGGCAATGGTTGAGAGAAAGCCCAAACTGACCTACTCTGGTGATTGGATGGCCGAACACCTAACTGTTGTGCTGGAAATCTCAACCAATGACTGATGGAGGCAGATGCAGAGATCCATGGCCAGGCCCCAGGTGGAGCTCCGGGAGTCCAATCGGTGAGAAAGAAGAGGGATTGTATGAGCGAGAATTGTTGAGACCAAGATTGGAAAAAGCACAGGGATGAATAGCCAAACTAGTGGAAACACATGAACTATGAACCAATAGCTGAGGAGCCCCCAACTGGATCAATCAAGCCCTCTGGATAAGTGAGACAGTTGATCAGCTTGAACTGTTTGGGAGGCACCTAGGCAGTGGGACCTGGACCTGTCCTTAGTGCATGAGCTGGCTGTTTTGAACATGGGGCCTATGCAGGGACACTTGTCTCAGCCTGGGAGGAGGTGACTGGACCTGCCTGGACTGAATCTACCAGGTTGAGCTGAATCCCCAGGGGAGTCATTGCTCTGGAGCAGATGGGAATGGGGGGGGGGCTGGGGAGAAAGGGGGGGAGGAGGGAGGACAGTGGAATCCGTGGCTGATATGTAAAATTAAATCAAATTATAAAAAAAAATAAAAAAATAAAAAAAGATGATGCATATGTTTCTCAATTTAAAATGTTCTTGGCAATATTTAGGGTATCTTTTAAGGTGTATAAAAACATTAAATTTGTGAAGGTGAACCACCAGATGACATAGAATACTGTCAGTCAAAACACAAGCATGATAATGTTCAAGAAATGAACTTCGTTACTGGTAAAGGGGAGAAGAGCAAACATATTTACAATATACACATTATTTAATATTAAAAATAAAATAAATATAAATTCAAGGTAATTTAAAACTGTGTATATACAGTTTTATTTTCTCTTTGAAATTTAGTGTTCAGGGATGTCTAGGTTGTTTCCATTTTGTGGCTATTATGAATAAAGTTGCTATGAACATAGTTGAGCATGTGTCCTTGTGGTATGATTGATCATTCTTTGGGTATATGCCCAAGAATGCTATAGCTGGGTCTTGAGGTAGATTGATTCCCAAAGTTCTGAGAAACCACCATACTGATTTCCAAAGTGGCTGTACAAGTTTGCACGCCCACCAGCAATGTAGGAATGTTCCCCTTGCACCACATCCTCTCCGGCATAAGCTGTCACATGTGTTTTCAATCTTAGCCATTCTGACATGTATAAGGTGGAATCTCAGGGTTGTTTTGCTTTGCATTTCCCTGATGGCTAACGGTGTTGCACATTTTTTAAGTGTTTCTCAGCCATTTGAGATTATTCTGTTAAGAATTCTTTGTTTAGGTCTGTACCCCATTTTTAAATGGATTATTTGCTTTTTTTATATCTAGTTTCTTGAGTTCTTTATATATTTTGGAAATCAGCCCTCTGTCAGATGTGGGGTTGGTGAAGAACTTTTCCCATTTTGTCCTACTGATGGTGACTTTGCTTTACAGAGCTTTTTAGTTTCAGGAGGTCCTATTTATTATTTCTCCATCATGATGGCTGTGTTCTTGGTGTTCTATTCAGGAAATTGTCTCCTGTGCCAATGTGTTTGAGGGTATTCCCACTTTCTCTTCTATCAGGTTCAGTGTGTCTAGCTTTGTGTTGAAGTCTTTGATCTACTTGGATTTGCATTTTGTGCAGAGTGACAGATATGGATCAATTTGCATTATTTTACAGGGATATGTACAGTTAGACCATTGTAGTTTGTTAAAGATAAGTTTTTTTCAATATATAATTTTGGCTTCTTTGTCAAAAATCAAGTGTTTTCAGGTGTGTGGATTTATATCTGGGTCTTCTATTCCATGACATTGGTTCACCTGTCTGTTTTCAGGCCAATATCATGTGTTTTTTATTACCTTCACTCTGTAGTACAGCTTGAGGAATGATGATAGCTCTGGCAGTTCTTTTATTGTACGGAATTGTTTTAGCTATCTTGAGATTTTGTTTTTCCGTATGATGTTGAATATAGTCTGTAAAGAATTGTTTTGGAATTTTAATGGCAATTATGTTGAATCTGTAGACTGTTTTTGGTAAAATGACCATTTTTTCTCTGTTAATCCTAATAATCCATGAGCACAGGAGAACTTTCTATCTTCTGATATCTTTTCCAATTTCTTTATTCAAAGACATGGAGTTCTTGTTCATAAAGTTCTTTCACTTGCTTGGTTAGAGTTACACCAAAATATTTTATAGTATTGTGCCTATTGTGAAGGGTGTTGTTTCCCTGATTTCTTTCTCAGCCTGTTTATCATTTGTACATGGGAGGGCTACTGATTTTTTTTTTGAGTTAATCATGTATCTAGCCACATTTGCTGAGGGTGTTTATCAGCTGTAGGAGTTCCCTAGCAGGATTTTTGGGGTTGCTTATGTATATTATTATGTCATCTGAAGAATGGATAATGTGGTATATTTACACAATGGAGTATTATTTTTTAAATATATAGTGTATATTTTTATACAATAAGTGTATATTGTTAAAAACAATAACAACATGAAATGGATAGAACTAGGAGAAATCATTCTGAGTGAAGTAACCCAGACCCATAAAGACAAACATGGTATTTACTCACTTATAAACAAATATTAGCTGTAAAGTAAATGATAACCATGCTAAAATCCATAGACCGCGAGGTAACAAGAAGGGCTCAAGAGGGGACACTCAGATCTCCCTGGGAAGGGGAAATAGAAGAGATTTTAATGGGTGGAATGTCAGCAGGTGGGGATGGAAACATGAGGGATGGGGGCAGTGTACTAAAAGAGACTACTGGAAAGGGGTTGGGTAGCATTTTAGGATCAGGTAGAAAATCCAAGGAATCTACAAGGATGACCACAGCTACTCTTAGCAACATCAGATACATAGCCTGAACTTGCCAACTCCTGTGATCAGGCATGTCTTCCAGTGAAGGGATTGGGACACCAACCTAGCCCCATAACCTTCAACTTACAGTCTGTCCTGCCTACAAGATGTGCTGGGGTCAAGGTAATGCAGAAATTGTGGGAATGACCAACCAATGACTGGTCCAGACCCTTGCCACCAGAGTGAGCCCACCCGTGGCACTGCCTGGATCACCAGGACCCGAAGGCTGTATGGTCTAGAGATATAGGATAAAACCAAACATGAGTGGAGAAAGAAAAATGTCATTGTAATGATGTCTAACGATATTCTGTTATACTCATAGATTGGTGCCTAACCCAATTGTCATCAGAAGGGCTACATCTACTAACTGAGGGAAACAGATGCAGAGACCCACAGCAAAGCATTAGGCCCAGTTTGGGGAACCCTTTTTTTTTTTTTTTTTTTTTTTTTTTGGTTTGGTTTTTTCAAGACAGGGTTTCTCTGTGTAGCTTTGCACCTTTCCTGGACCTCGCTTTGGAGACCAGGCTGGCCTTGAACTCACAGAGATCCGCCTGCCTCTGCCTCTCAAGTGCTGGAATTAAAGGTGTGCGCCACCACCGCCTGGCAGGGGAATCCTATTGAAGAGAGGGAAGAAGTACTGTAGCAGCCACAGAAGTCAAAAACATGATAGGAAAACCCACAGAACCAACTAACCTGGGCTCATAGGAGCTCACAGAGACTAAACCACAACCAGGGAGCTTGCATGGGACTAACCTAGGCCTTCTGCATATATGTGACAGTTGTGAAGCTTGGTCTTCTTGTGGTACTCCAAACAGTGGGAGCAGGAGTTGTCTCTAATTCTTTTGCTGAATTTTGGGACTCTATTCCTCATACTGGGTTGTCTTGCCCAGCCATAACACAAGGGGAGGTGCTTGATATGCTATATTTTATTGCTATCCAAGGGAGGCCTGCCATTTTCTGAATAGAAAGGGAAGAAGGACTGTATTGGAGTGGGTCAGAGGGGAGTGGACAGGGGGCTAGGAGGAGAGGAAGGACAGATACTGTGGTCAGGATGTAAAATAAATAAATAAATAAATAAATAAATAAATAAATAAATATTTTTAAAAAAATTAATGTTCAGTTTTAGTTTTAGTTTAATATTCTCAGTAACTAAGAAACTGATAACTCAGGCCCTAAGAAAACCAATTAATGAGACCTCATGAAACTGCAAAGCATTTGTTTAAAAAAATGACATTTCCATTTGGACAAAGTATCAGGCTATAGAATGGGAAAAGTTATTTTCAAATTCCACATCCAATGGAGGGTTAATATCTAAAATATATAAAGAATGGAAAAACAATTGACATAAAGAAAACAAGTAGCCCAATTAAAATGGGGTTCATAAATAGATAGTTTTTAAAAGATAAAATACAAATGGCTGAGAAGCACTTAAAGAAGTATTCAATATCCTTAGCTATCACGGAAACAAATCAAACCTCTTTGAGAGTTCATCTTATACTTGTCAAATGGACAAAATCAAAAATCATGTGACAGCTAATACTGGCAAGGATATGAAGTAAGGGGAACACGCATCAATTGCTGGTGGGAGTGCAAACTTGTACTGCCACTACGGAAATAAGTATGGTGGTTCCTCAGGAATCTGGGAATAGATAGTTCAACTCACAATCCAGCTATACCACTCTTGACCATACACTCTTGACCATATACTTAAAGGATGTTATATCCTATTACAGAGGCACTTGTTCATGTTCATTGCTGCCCTACTACAATAGCCAGAAATAGGTAACACCGTAGATACATTTCAATAGATGAATGGACATGAAAATGTGGTACATTTACACAATGAACCATTATTCAGCTGTTAAATAAACCATGTAATTTTCATTTAAGTGAATGGAGCTAGTAAAAGTCACCCAAATCCCAAAAAGCAAATATGCTATGTATTATCTTATATATGTGCCTTAGTTTGGGTTTTTCTTTCTGTGAAGAAACACCATGCCCATAGAAACTCTTACAAAGGAAAACATTTAATTGAGGTGGCAGCTTACAGTTTCAGAGATTCAGTCCATTATCATCATGGGGAGGAGCATGGCAGCATGTAGGCCGTGCTTGAGGAGAAGCTGAGAGTCCTACATCTTGTAAGCAACAGGAAGTCAACTGATCCACTGGGCAGTATTTTTTTTTTTTTTGGTTTTTCAAGACAGGGTTTCTCTGTGTAGTTTTGGTGCCTGTCCTGGATCTTGCTCTGTAGACCAGGCTGGCTTTGAACTCACAGAGATCCACCTGGCTCTGTCTACCGAGTGCTGGGATTAAAGGTGTGTGCCACTACCACCTGGCTCACTGGGCAGTATCTTGAGCATAGGAAACTTCAATGTCTGCCCTCACAGTGACACACTTCCTCTAACAAGGCCAAAATCACCCCAACAAAGCTGCACCTCCTAATAGTGCCTCTGATTATGGGGGCCAATTACATTCAAACTACAGCAATGTGGATGTTAGCTTTTAAGCATTCAATAGCCATGCTGCAATCCATAGAACCACACAAATTAGGTATAGATTAATGGACTATGGGAGAGGAGAGGTTCTCACAAAGACAGGGAAATAGAATATATAGCTACAGAGAAACAGGAGGAAGACTGGAACAGGAGTATTAAACAGAGAGGAGAGGAAGGAGGGAGTTATTGAAGGAAATATGGAGAGGGATAGTTAACACTGAAGACCATTTGAAGGTTTCATATGAAAAGCTAGTACAGTAGCATCTTTTAAAATATATATGCATATATGAAAGAAATTAAGTAGACTCACCAAATCATGGGGGAGAAAAAGTCCCCACTAGACATTCCTTGCCACCAAGTGAAACCTCTTGGAATGGGTTACACCTAATTGAGTTGCTGGCCAAAGAGATCCCATGGAAATCTTCAAGCAACTCAGGCCTCACCCAAGGCTGTTGGTTGCTCTCCACAAACTGACTATGAGGCCCTATTGCTGAAGGTAACACTAATATCTCCTGAATCAAAGAGAAGTCAAGCTGATGTGTACCTAGAGCCTTCACTATCACTGACTAGTGGAGGTGTAGAATTGGATGCATGGGGAAGTAGGGCGAGGAATGGAGATGAGGAAGGGGAAATAGTGATCAGAATTTATTGTATAAAACTATTTTCAATAAAAATGGAACCAAAAATTCTATGTATATTTTTAAAGAAACTTGAGCTGTTTTTATTTTTATTTCTTTATTTACCTCTAAATTTTTATTAAAATATAATGACATCACTTCCCCCTTTGCCTTCTCTCTCTACATCTCTTCCCATGTACACTCCCTCCAAATCCTCTCATGCCTCTATACACTCTCAAATTGATACCATAATTTTCTTTAATTATTATTGCTAGACAGACATGCATATATATGTATATGTGTGTGTGTGTGTGTGTGTGTGTGTGTGTGTGTGTACACAGATGTATAAATTCAACCTGATAAGTCTGTTTTTATTGTTAGTGTGTATATGGTATATGGTTTCAGGACTAACAGCCTTATATTAGATAACAAATTGGGGGCTTTTCCATAGGAGAGGTTTGCTTCCCTCTTGCTCAAGCTCAGCAGTACTTAGTTGTCCATGGTTCTTTGTCTATGGGTGAGATCCTGAGAGTTTTTCCTAGTTACAAATTGGAACATCTTTTGATGTTTTCATTGTTCAGGTCTTGTTTCTGGAGCCATTTCTAAGAGCGACAGTTTGACTACAAACTTTCCCTTATCTGGCTCTTTCAGCCACCTCTTTCCCTGTGTTCCTTGAGCCATAGATGCAGGAGCTATGACCGAGATGCATTTGTTGGTTTTGTGCTACTCACAATCCGTTGATCTTTGCATCCTATCTAATTGTAGTTTTATGTCAATTGTCTATAGATAGAAGGGGCTTTTTTGACAACTGGTAATAACTAAATGATCTATGGATATAGGGATATGATTTAACTATAATTAAGAAATTATGCTGGTCTAGCAAAGTGAAGGTAAACTTTCTTATAAGATCCATTATCTCCCTAGTCCCAGGTAGTTGGCTAAGTTCCTAATACCATGCATATTTTCCCTTCTTACTAGTGGGTGCCAAGTCCTCTCAGGAAGCCATTGGAAACCACCAACATGTGACTGTTATACTGTACATGTATGGATATCTTGGCATGCTGGTCATTACTGGGCTTCTTAGGTGTCATAGCTATGTAGGACTATAAATTGTAACCTTTTGTTGTCAGCTTGAATAGTAATTTCTAGTCTTATAAAAACTAGACCACAAGAAAGTGGCTTTGAGATAAGGTCCAACTTGCATAATCTGAGTCTTTCGTCTTAAGATTGTATGACCTCAGCAACTGGCGCTAACCTTCAACCTCTGAGAGACATTTAACGGCAATAGAAACAGCCATATTGTTTTGGGAGTCATTTAGATTACCCCAACCACAAACTTGAAAAGATATTTATCCTGTCTGATACTGGGGATTTTGTTAGTCTTTGATTCTTGTGGGAATTTATGTCAGCCAGAGTGACCTAACTTTATTTAATCTCTATCTATCTATCTATCTATCTATCTATCTATCTATCTATCTATCTATCTATATGTCTATGTACCTACCTATCCATCCATCCATCCATCCATCCATCCATCATCTATCTATTCACATCTATCTATCTATCTATCTATCTATCTATCTATCTATCTATCATCTATCAATCTATCATCTATAAAATAGATGTTCAATCTTAGGTAAATAAAATTAATATGATTCATCCAGTCTGAATTAAATAACATTGGTATTATTTGTCCCTCCTCCATCTTTTTTTACATTCTCGATTGACCTCCAGACCTACCTCCAATATAGAGACCCCTCCTTGATTTTTTGTAATTTTAAATTTATGGAAATTTCATTTAAATAATGCAAACACAGAGTTAGATGACAACATTATTTTGTTTAAGACTAAAATGCATCCCTTCTTGATGCCCTTTAAAAATGCACTTATTTTATTCTTATTCATTTTTTTCCCTCTAGCAACATGGGCCAAATCAGCACCAGTATTCACATGTTAATTTCATTAATCATTTCTCATCTTTGTCAATACAAAACACTTCTTCCATCTTGCAGAACTGAAGAATATGTTGACTTCTAAAAACAATTTCTGATAGTAGTAAGTTTGTACTGAGCAGGTGCTGTCCTCCACATTATATTCTGTCAGATTATAATTAAGCAATTAGATATGACAGTGTGTAGTTTAATGTAGAAATAGCACAGATCCTCTGATGTACTATGAACTACAAGGATGAAATCCATTAAGTATCTACTTCCCACTCCTACTCCCAATAAACAAGTCATTTTCAAGAACCAAATGCAATCCTAGCAGGAACTGCAGTATGCAGTTGATAGCAAGGCACTTGGGTGGATGATGGTGCTGCTAAAAACGTGAAGATTATTTGATATTCATGTTGATTTTTATGTTTTGCAAATGTCTTTTTTTCTGTGTAGGTTTGAAGAAAATCAATTGAAATGAAGTGAATCATTTTATTGAAGTGAATTTTCTATAGATCACAGGATTCCAAGTATGGTTTAAGTAGACACATGCAAACTGCATTTAAAAAAATATTTTCATTTGGAGGATTGATTAAAACATAGAAAAACAGGAGAGCTATGAAAAGTGTGTCATTTCATTTGTATGTGAATTACAAATTATTCTAAAATAATATCCTGATATCTATAACAAGGAGAAGGCTTGACGACAAAAGTCTAAAATTCTTACATCTAAAATTTTAATCATTCTGTTACTTAGATGTACTAGAAAATTACTGATAGTGATGAAACTGTAATGTCTGAGGAGTGAGAGGCCACTGGAGATGTATAAAGCCAAAGAAATCTTTATTGAGGTACCAACTACCAGGCTGACTCTGAGTGATGGTTGAGTAGCAACACTAAAAGGGAGCTTGGATTTTTATAGGATGGTTTAAGTCGGGAGGGAAAGTGGTGGGAGAGCATTAAGGGAGAAGGGAGCTGCTACAAACAAAGAAACTGTTGCAAACAAATTTTTATTCAGAGTCCTCTGGCCATTAATCTAACAGAATGCTGTGGGAGTTAAGAAAATGCAATACGGTGATGCTGGGTCAGTTTCCTGAGATGTACAGAAATGTGCAGTTTCTATTTCCTTGAATGGGCTCCCTCACTCTTGGGTGCTGACTTGGTCCCACCTAACATCCCAACCTTTTAGCAATTCTAGGGAAAGTTAATGGTCTCCTCTAGCTACTTCCTGCTAGATGAAGGTGCCCAGTCTGGAACCAGAAAGGCTGGGTACGCCTGGCCCAAGTTAGAGGCGCCTCTGGTTTAGACAAACTTAAAAGGTGATGTGGGGAGAAAGACAGACAGGGTAGGAAGAGTTCGGTAAAAGTATGGTGGGTGATTTGGTATAACTAGTTTTGAAAACAGTTGAGGAGGCACGGGCCTATGAAGAAGAGAGGAGCTCATCAAGTGTTCCTTGAAGGGGCAGGAGCCATGGCCATGGCCAAATGCTACCAAATACGTTCCATGGCCAACAAGGCAATGGGTCTCCATTGAGCTGTAGACGGCCAGTTATGTTTTGAAGTTTTTTTTTATTTTCTACATCCACCTCACCTGACTGATTGATGCAATAAGAGAATTCTTTTTTAGGGAAAGATAGGTTCCTTCTTTTTCTCCTGTCAGAAGGTTTAAATGCTCCTCCATTTTGAAGGTAACTGAGGCCACAGAAGAGAGCTGTTCCTGTTGCATTGAGAGGCCTCTAGCTGAGCACTTTGTTGTGAGTAGTTCCACCAAGAGGTGGCTATAATTATGATCTAATCTCATCACTGCCTTTCCTGTGGCTGCCAAAGATGATGCTAACCTAACCCCCACCATTAGGGAAGGAGAAAACAGCTTTCTTTGCAATTTCTTAAATTGTGCAAGAACAGGAGAGAGAATAATCTTCAGTGTAATAGGTTAGGCTGGGGGGTGACAGATACCGGGGTCCATGAACCCTTTCTTCTTGGGGCCCATAGAGGAAAATAAGCTGGATCCACATAAGAAAAAGATACTATTTGGGACTTAGAAAAAGCAAAGTTTATATGAAAATGGTGTCAACACTTATGAATGTCATGGTGACAACAGTCCATTGATTCCATGGGGGGAGGAAGAGAGGGGATAGAGGGAGATGAAGGGAGAGAGAGAGAGAGAGAGAGAGAGAGAGAGAGAGAGAGAGAGAGAGAATAGGAATGATGGTCTTATGAAGCAGAGAGATAAATTTCCATAGGAAACATTACAGAGAGGTACTGCTACCATTAGGAGATTTTGGAGAGGAATGAAAATGAAGCTGGTAGTATGATTGGGGGTTAATAAGTGATTTGAGGAGTCCCAGGGAGGAATTATGAGCATCCTTTCAGGATGATTCCTCAAGGATACTCTGAGAGAGATTTTATTATAACAGGTTGCCAGTGGCCACTATACCCCCAAGTAATTCAATAAGACAATCAATAGTTGGTCTGTGAAAGCTCTGAAGAGATCTAAGAACTTTGATTTTTACCAATAGATAGGGCTTATGAAGAGCCATTGTCCCTTTTACCATTACAGACTACTGGGGAACCCAGGGGTCTGTGATAATGAAGGTGACATATTCCTTGTTTTTGATGAGCTGAGAGGGTTAGATTTCTCCCTTTTCCTTTATTGTCAAAAGGTACTGGCACTTCCAAGAAGGACATCCTCTCCAGTGTGGTCAATATGTAACATACTACAGTTGTATTTGATCTTTTTTGGGCAGAGATATCTTGGTAGGTTCTGTGCCTCTGTTACTGAGGATGGATACCATCTACTGTAATCAATTGACTCATAGAAAGAAAGGGTTAAGCTAGTTGGCTTGGAGCAGTCAGAGAGAGAACAGACTTTACCTTGCTATTCTCAGCAATGAAAACATCAAAGTGCCAAGCATATGAAGTAGTGTTTATTGATGCACATGGGGTGACAGGTCAATGGTGGGAAGCAAACAGCAATCCTAAAGAAAGCAATTTTTTGTGCTGGAAGTCATGGGAGATTTTAATCTTGAGAGACACTATAAGAGTTGAAGAATGCTTATCTTCCCAGAGGAAGGCAGTCTAAGGAGAGGTCGTGGTTTTCTAGGAATGTGCATTGGAAAAGCAAGATGTTAGAGTGAGTGAGAATTGAAAGACATTGAATGGGAGAGGAGATCCATTAGCTGATAGGGGGTATGGATGGTACGTTTCTACCCAAAGGTCAGTTAATGGGCTTCTTGAGTTACCAAGGCTTCTGAAACAAGGGACCATAGTCAAGACTATAAGTTCTTTTGGAGATGGCTCAACTGTTTAGAAGAATATGCAACAAGGGTGAATGTGAGATCCTTCATCTGGACTAGGATCCCAAAAGATATCCTGGCCTTTTTACAAGTGCATAGAACAGGGTCTACAGGAGGCAGGGCTTGTGGCAGGGCTCTCAAGGGTCCATCCTTCAGGTGATGGGAAGCTGCAGTAACCTCGGGGAGGTGGATACAGAGACTCCTGAGGGTCCAGCTTAGTTTGCTCATGAAGGGTTTTGACTAGGAGTGCAAAGTTAGAGATCCAGGTACAGCAAAAAACCCACAAAACCTAGGAAAGACAATATTTCGTCTTTTGTAGTAGGAGGTAAAATGAGCAGGGGTGTCTCCTTTCATCCAGGGTAAGCTGGAGAGAAGTGGTGTAAGAAGAAAGTCCACTGAATTTAGGAAGAATTGGGCATTTGTGAAGGATACACAAATGGAACCTTGGAACCCAGAAAGTTTAGGATGGAGGCACTGTGTTGTTGGGAAAGAGTAAGGGAGAGAGAAGGGGATTGTCCACACATTGTAGGAGGATACTGGGTGAGAGGTCTAATGTTGGGAGGGTAGTCTTGAAAGCCTGGCAAAAAACTGGGGAAGCCTTTGTTGGAGGACAGTCCATGTGAGTTGAGAAACAATGTGAGTACCAGAATTCTCCCAGGTAAAGGCAAAGAAGTCACAAGAGTCTGGGTGGAATGGTACAGAAAATAAATCATCCTTTAAATATAGCGCAGAGAAATGAGTAGAAGAAAAATGGATATGTGATAGAATTGTGTATGGATTGGGAACAACAGGGTGAATAGGGAGAACTGTGGTATAAATGAGGTGGAGGTCCTGGACCAGGCAGTAGGACCTGTATTGGGATATTATAGGAAGAGTGAGTTGGGATGAGAAGTCTGGCTACCTGTAGGCAGGCGGTGGCTGGTTTTAGTCCTAGTCAGTGCTTAAGAAAGATGGTGTATTAAGAACAGCAAGGAAAGGGTGAGGCTTATTATGGATTGGTGAGTGAGGGGAAGTGAGAGCAAGGTAGAGATTTCCCATACTAAGTATTGAAAGTATTGAAGTATTGAAGTATTGGTAAGTATTGAAAGAGGGAGGTTTGGTTTGGGCTAAGTAGATTTGGGAGAGGACAAAGAAGGGTATTTGGCTGTGAGCAGAGGGATAGGGAGATGTTTTCCATTGGATGTCATCCTAACAGAAGGGTGGAACAGGTAGGTATCACCAAAGAAGAATGAGAGAAGGAATGCCATTGACCATGTACAACAGTGAGCAATGGTCTTGGGAGTGTTTGATCAACTATCAACTCCCACTATGGGAAAAGTTTTGCCTGAGTAGAAAGGCAGGACCAACCATGTGGTCTCCTATCTAAGACAAATGAGATAAGCTTACTTGTCACCTGGACTGTGACTCCAGTCTTCTCCATGTGATTGGAAGTGTCAGAATGAGAAGATTGCCCAAAGTATCCTGTGAGAGATTTTACAAAGGAGCTGCCTGTCTGTTTGGGCAGAGATGGACTGTCAACCTTTGAATATCCCTCTCATCTGCGTTGCAGACATGGCTTAGGTGGTGGGTGAGGCAAATGGGAAGACCAGTGTCCATTGTTTCCACACTGGGAGCAGGGTCCTATGGGCACATGTTGTGTCCCCATCATCTTCAAAAGACTTACAGCCTTTTGAAGCAAGTATATATGTTTGTCTTAAGGCATCTTAATCAGTCTGTTCCATTTCTCTTGGATATTAAAGGCCTTAAATGTCAATTAAAAAAACAAGAGAACAAATCTAGGTACTAAAAGGCAAGCAAGGTGACACCACAGAAGAAAGGGGAAATTTTCTCTATGTACCTTAATAGTAATCTTCTCTCACATTTTAGAGAAAAGGCCAGCCATGTACATTTCTTATGGGACTCATAATTTATAAGGCTTGTACTGATAAGAAAACACACATATTATCTGTTGTTACATGAAATTTTTTTTTCTAGGGAGACACAATACACACATCTACTTACCCCAGATAGAAAACCCATAACCAACCAAAGTATGGATACCATCCAAGTCTAATTGGTGACCCAATGAGTTTTATTGGGGTTGCTTATGTGAATGTCAGTTAGGAGTTACTTATTGAACAGAAATGACTCAGGACAGTTGCATTACCAAAGCCTACCCCAGCATGGATGAAACATTACAAAAGCAATAAAGCTGTAGCACACAGCACAGCCCTCAGGTAGCTCAAAAAGTTGAAAAGTGTCCCTTTCAGGTAGCTCAGTTGGTCTAAGCACCTCCCAGGCAGCTAGCTTATCTTGTTTCTGCTTCCTTCAGGCTTTTTGGCTGGTCTTTGAGTCTTCTTTGCAGGTTGTCTTGTCTAATAGCGAGTCTTACAGGTATAGTGGTTTGTATGAGAACAGACCCCATAGACTCATATGTTTGAATAACTGGTTTTCAGTTAGTGGAATTGTTTTGGAAGGACTAGGATGTATGGGCTTTTTGAAGGAGATATGGCCTTACTGGAGGAAGTATGTCACTGGTAGTGGTCTTTAAACTTTCAAAGCCCCATGAAAGGCCCAGAGTGTCAATCTCTCTCTCTCTCTCTCTCTCTCTCTCTCTCTCTCTCTCTCTCTCTCTCTCTCTCTC
>CABHPP010148141.1:0-14705 GCA_902168425.1 Peromyscus attwateri | reverse complement strand
CTCTCTCTCTCTCTCTCTCTCTCTCTCTCTCTCTCTCTCTCTCTCTCCATCCCTGCTCCCCTTTCACTGCTTGCTGTTTGTGAATCAGGGTGTAGTTCACAGCTGCTTCTCCAGCATCATGCCTTCAGTCACACTCCCTTCTCCACCATGATAACAATATACTAACTTTCTGAAACTGTGAGCAAGTCCCTGACTAAATGGTTTCTCTATGTTGACTTGATCACAGTATCTTTTCACAGCAGTAGAATACTAACTGAGACAACAGTCTTTATTGCTTCCTGTTGAGAGTGGTAGACCTAGTGAACCTGCTCTATTTCAGGGACTTCCTGAATTTATTTTGTGTAGCTGGAGAGTTTTCTCTCCAGGTCCTGCCAAACCCCAGCAGTTCGACAGCCCACTTATAAAATAAACACACAGACGCTTATATTATTTAAACTGTTTGGTCTAATGGCTCAGGCTTCTAGCTATCTGGTTCTTACATCTTAAATTAATCCATTTCTATAAATCTATACCTTGCCACGTGACTCGTGGCTTACTAGCATCTTCACATGCTGCTTGTCATGGCAGCAGCTGGTAGTGTCTCCTCCCACCTTCCTGTTCTCTCAATCCTCCTCTCTGTTAGTCCTGCCTATACTTCCTGCCTGGCCACTGGCCAATCAGTGTTCTATTTATTGACCAATCAGAGCAACAGATTTGACATACAGGCCATCCCACAGCAATTTTGAGTTGTTTACTTTCTGTTTAAGGTAGTAGTTCTCAATCTGTGGGTTGTTTGACACATTTCACAGGGGTTGCATAGCAGATGTCCTGTATAACATATATTTACATTACAATTCATAAGTAGCAAAATTACAGCTATGAAGTAGCAATGCAATAATGTTATGGTTGGAGGTCACTACAACATGAGGAACTATATTAAAGGGTCTCAGCATTAGGAGAGGTGAGAACCACTAGTCTATGGTGCTCTCCTCTGGAGAGGAAATATTTCAATCTGGACAAAACTGCTAAGGAACAACTTTTAACCTAATTAAAGAATGAGTGCCTCTTATAGGTGGACCATGTGACAAATTCACATACTCATTACTACATATTTATAGTAAAGTCAAAAATATTTCTCTATTTGATCATCATTTTAAAGTTCTGCTAGCTTTATTAGTATTTTGTGTCCCATTTTGTATAAATTAATAAATGTATTAAATAAACTATCTACAGAAAAAAAGTATGAGTAATATAATTTCCACTTTTACTTCTGGTAAACACTGAAATTTCATGATAAAAAATAGAAGATAAATATAGAATAAAGCCATAAGTGTGCTATGCAAATTATGAATAATAAATTGGACACATTGATTTGATTCTTAGAAGGTGCAGTAGATTGAAAAGAGAAGTCTGTCAACTAAGTTTTTGACAGGTGTCAAAAGCACAGTACTATTTTTTAAATGAGATTAAGTAATTGGCAGAGTATGCTCTGTGCACTTTTGATATTAACTACAGCACAGTTTACTTTTATTGATATGAAGATGACTTAAGCAATGAACATGTTCTGAAAAGCAAGTGGCCTTAAGAACTGATTTACTTGGTTGTAGTCAAGATGTCTTAACATTCCAGTTCATAACAATGCAGCTTATATTTAGAAGAGTATAAAACATTGAAATTCTTATAATTCAGATTGCCAAACCCATATAAGGCTGTGGGCAAATGTCACACACCTTAAAAGAATCAATGTTGGTGGACATATGGGCCACAGTAATTGGACTTTGTAGAATATCAAAAAACAAACAAACAAAAGCCCCCAAAGTAAAAAACAAAACAAAACAAAATGCCATGCAGAGGTTCAGAGTAAAGCATGTTGCTGAGGATATGGAGAGAGTGCAGGAGGAAAATTGGGGTTGGATGTGGTTATATTTTATTGTATACATACATGAAACTATCAAGAAGGAAGAGAAGATATAAAAAAATCTCTTGCTATTTCAAACTTAATACAGTAAGAAACTTGTTATAAATAGGATCAGAAGTATCCTAGTTGAAGTCACCTCAAGTTTTATCATAGGAATGACTTCAGGTAAGATTGTAGCATCTCCATACCTTAGTTTCATGATCTGATCTGAAAATGGGAGTATACTTACTATGTCATGTCCATAATTTAGAAAGCTACAGGAGAGACTTAATAGGAAAGTGCTATTTTCATCTAACTATATTAGGCAAGTGGAGTTTCACTTATATTGAAATAGCTTCACTAATGAAGTAGCTTCCATTTGGGGATCAATGTGTATGTATCTATAGAATTATTAAGCTGTTATAGCTCTATGGAGACTCCATGTTTACAAATTTCTTTTCTTTTTTTGTTTTGTAGATTTCTTTTTGTTTTTGTTTTTGTTTTTGGTTTTTTGAAACAGGGTTTCTCTGTGTATTTTTGATGCCTGTTCTGGATCTTGCTTGATAGACCAGGCTGGCCTCGAACTCAGCTGGGATTGAAGATATGCACCACCACCACCTGGCTTGTTTTGCAAATTTCTAAACATTTAACAGTTTTCTTTCTTTCTTTCTTTTTTTTTTTGTTGTTGCTGTTTTTTCAAGACAGGGTTTCTCTGTGTAGTTTTGGTGGTTTTCTTTTAGCCAACAGCATGTGAAGCATAAGACATATGTCTCTATTAGTTATACAATAAGATAGACAAAGAGTCTGAAACTACCCATTAAAAATTATATTACTTTTTTGAAAAAGATAAAAAATGAGATCAGCTATTCAATGTGTAGGTAGTCAAATATTAATCCTAGAGATAACAGGTGAATGCTTCATGTTATGCCAAGAAAAGACAACATTGTTAAATATTTTTTTCTGGTAGCTTCTTTTACTTCCCTATTCAACCCCTCTTAAGAGAGACAACAATTGGATTTCTCTTTTATTGAAACATTTATTAATAAAACACATAAATATGATAGTTTGGTTAAACACGTATTAATATTTGTCAGTTAGAAATTTGTCCTTATTGACATATGCAGAGAACAACTGATAATGTGCTAATCAAACATAAGTAATATACATACAATATAATTTCTATACTTCAGACTCTGTGAAATCACAGAAGAAGGGGTGGAAAGATTGTGAGAGACAGAAGGCCAGAAAATAGTCCGTGAGACTGTGCCTTCTAGCTACAACAGGGAAGCTACATGTATGGAATCTCAACAACACAGGATCTTATACAAGACCATAACAATTCCAACATCACTTAACTTCTCAACATATAAAGGAGAAATTTCATGGGTCCTCACCTCTCGATAGAGAGTAAAAGAAATTAACAATTTATCTGAGAGGAAGAATTAAATTAATCTTGTGCAGTGATGAGCCCCCTGATTGGTTATCCAATACAAAGTGGTCATCCCTACAAACAGGTAGTAGAGAACATAGCTAGGTTTTACCATTGAAGCCTCTACCCCTCATAAGCTGGTATGACACCATTTGCAACCATAAGGACCAACCGCAAAGAGGAATTCTCTAGCACACTGTCAGCTTGATTTGTCTTTATCTTACATCCAAGATGTGTGGTGTGTATAGCAGATGGGCCTTATCAACTTGTTTTGGTGGATGTCTAAGAGCAATGGAAAGAATTTGGGGTGTCTCTGGCAAATGACTGTTATAGAAGTGTCCTGTACTTGGTGCTGACATTTTTGTATAATGATTCCAATTGTTTTTAATAACTGTAGTTTCTCATCTTGCTAGAGTTATCTGCTGTCAAACTATCCTTTACATATTTTTAAACTGACTATTCAATAGGTTATCAAGCACATTTAAAAACTCATTTGTTAAAAAGATTCAAAAAATTTTGAAGCATAGACTAAGTTTTGCCCTATGGACATAACAAGAAGTTGGTTTGTCAACATGAAAATAAATCTATAAAAGATTAGCTTAACAAATTGGAAGCAATGTGATCTTTCAAAAACTCAAGCTATCCACAGTAAGTGGTCAATAACAATTTATTGATGGCGATAATGTTGTGGGTCCTTTGAAGAGCTGTTAATAATACAATGCAAACCATGTGCTGTTAAAATCACTTGAATGGTTATTTAATAATATGATTAGACTAATTTACTGCAACTGAAATTCTTATCTGGCATTAATGTGCCCACTAGAATAGGCTTTGAAAAGAGTCACTGTGCAATGCCTTTTGTAAAAGACATGCTTTTGAATGTTCTTGTAACATAGCAATAAAATATTGCTTTAACCTATTATTAAATTCAAAATTGAGACTTTTGGCTGTCCTTGTAGAGAAGTTTCCCTTTTTATTCTACTGAACAAAGTATAACATATTGATTCTTTGTGCAGTTTAACATATTAATTTGGTCTAGAAGGCTGGTATTAAATATATAACTTCATTGTAAGGAGAATCTCTAAGGCTCTCTCTGAGAGGACTGGGAATTCTTTCAACATTTCAATGCCATCCCTCTCTAATCTGTTGATTGGTGTTCATAATTCTTCACAGAGATATTGTGAAGATTAATGAAATAGAGTTTGTAAAGTATTTTATCTCTTCAAATGCAAGTTGTGTGAGCTGAACATTTAGAAGCCTCATTATATGCAGTCTGTACCGTGCCAGAACTCTTAAACTGTTAGTAAAATCTCTTAAGTGTTGTACTTTATCATCGCTGTCTTGATAATGGAGGGCTATGCCTATCATATCCGTTTTTGTCTCTTCAAGACTGTTTAAGCATAGGACTACTGATGCTTGACATTTATCAGCGTTACAGTGATCCTCTTGCATTTGGAGTGGATGGAATTTGTACTAGATCCATCTTACAATGTTATCTAATAATGTCAGGCTCTATATATGTACAACCCAGAGTTGCAAAGAGTGATGCACTTTAAAGCATGAGACTATGTATAATAAACACCCCAAGGGTTTGCATTCCAACATAGTTGCTTTGTTCTTATTCAAAGAATAAGAAACCCTATTTATTAAGATGCCAAAAGGTAACATATCAATGGAATTTCTTGAATATAAGACCAATTCCAGAATGAAAGTATTTTTCTAGAAGACACTGTAATTTCTGGAAGAAAACAAAAATAGAATTCCTTTTGAACTTATTATCCACTTCTGTCTAGCAGGAAACAAGAAGTGATGAAATGCAGACATGTAAAGTTAAACCAGGATTATCAGTTTGAGTTGTGGAGGAAGTGGTTGACTCCACAGTTACAATTATCTTAGACTTTTAGAGAGAATCTGCTAAGAGGGGATATCATTAAGAATATTTTAAAGTACAAATGCAATTACTGGTAACTTACATTTCTTTTATGAAGAAAATTTAATGTTTAAATTTTTATTGCTATAGCTTTAATTATGCTGTATGCTTTTAAGAATAAAATAAATTACAATTTCATACTCAGTACATGCAAATATATAAATGCAAGAAAGATCATGGTTTTTATAATGATGCAACTTTGTAACATGTTATATTTTTCTGATGCCAATATATCTGCAACATGAAGAATTCTCATTTTAATACAGCAAAACAAGTACTACATCAAACTAATAAAAATATAGTGAAGATTGTTGAGGAAAATGAAGTCAGAGGCAAAATAAGGTCTAGGAATCATAAGCTTTTATTTACCATTAAAATATATAATGTTCCTTGACTATGATATTTATTTTTTACCAAGATAGAATGTTTTACTAATGGCAACACTACCACTCTATAAGAAAATTATCATGTACTTCACTAAAATTTTAATACGTTTGTCAGTAGGTGAAAATCTTTTAAGTGATCAGAAATAGAGACTGTTACTATGGTATATTAAATTGACATTAAAAATTTGGTAGTATTTATTATTATTTGATTGTATGTTTTATTGGCGGGAAACATTTTATAGACAGATACTTTAATATAAATCTATAAAAATGTACTCAAAAAAAATCTTTTTAAATTCCCTCTACATTTCAAGTTAAAAAACTATATATACCACTTAGAGAGATTGTACAGAGCCCCTAACTCTCAGACTTGATTGAGCTGCAAAGATTCATGTGAGTAAATACTCAGGTAAGAATGCTAGGTGTAACTGTGTTTTTAAACATGTCCATTTGACGGAGTTTTCCTTTATATGCAGATTACTCTTACTCTATATGTCACATGTGGTTTACATGTGAATCATTCTTTGACAAATCTCTCCAGTTAGGAGTTACACTTATCATGATACTAGAATTTGAAGAGTCTTTTTATATTAGATATTCAATAATACTGCATTCTAGAAGTTTTCCCATGGAATAAATGAAGAATAAATCAGTGGTTCAAGAAACTAAATGAGCCGGGCGTTGGTGGCGCACGCCTTTAATCCCAGCACTCGGGAGGCAGAGGCAGGCGGATCTCTGTGAGTTCGAGGCCAGCTTGGGCTACCAAGTGAGTTCCAGGAAAGGAGCAAAGCTACACAGAGAAACCCTGTCTCGAAAAAGCAAAAAAAAAAAAAAAAAAAGAAACTAAATGTTTTTTTTTTCTTTAATGTTTGTACATGGAAAAGAACTCCAAGCTTTCTTTAAGAATAATCAGTAGAAAAGCTTTCCTGGGAAATATGGGGGGCAGGGTAGGGCGCGGTGGGGGAGATAGGAGAACATGAGTGATCAGGTTGAGTGAGTTGAGGCTGGACAGAGGGAGAGAGTAATGAAAGAGATGTCTTGAAAGGGAGTGTGTTTCGGGGTTAGGGAGAAGCCTGGTGCCAGAGAAACTGCTAGGAATGCACAAGGATGACCCCAGCTAAGATACCTAGCAATAGTGGAGAGGGTGCCTGAACTAGCCATCTACTGTAATCAAAATGGTGACTGCCCTAATTGTCATCAGAGAGCCTTTTCATGCACTGGTTGATGGAAGCCGATGCAGAGATCCATAGCCAAGCACTGGCCAAGTTCTGGAAGTCCTGTTGAAGAGAGGGAAGAGGGATTGCATGAGCTGGGGGGGCAGGGGTCAAGGTCATGATGGGGAAACCCACAGAGACAGCCGTCCTGAGCTTGTGGGAGCTCAAGGACTCTGGATCAACAGCTAGAGAACCTGCATGGAACTTACCTAGGCCCTCTGCATGTGTGTGACAGTTGTGTAGCTTTGTCTGTTTGTGAGGCTCCTAGCAGTGAGATCAGTGCCTGTCTCTAGCACTTGAACTGGCTTTTGAGAACCTACTCCCGATGCTGAGTTGCTTCTCCCGTTTTGATGCAGCAAGGGAGGAGCTTGGTCCTGCCACAACTTGATGTGCCATGCTTTGTTGAAGCCCATGGGAGGACAATCGCTTTCTAAAGGGAGATTGAGGAGGAGTGGATAGGGGAGGGGGCAAAAGGGAGGTCGAGGGAGGAAGGGAACAAGAGGAGAAGAGAGAGAGGAAACTGTGATCAGGATGTAAAATAAATGAAAAAAAAATTAATAATAAAAAAACTAAAAAAAAAAAACAAGAATAATCACTATTACCCAAACAGGATAATTTATCAAAATGATTAGCAATGATGTGAAATTTAAAGACTTGAGAATATCTCTCAAAGTTAGAAATAGCTGAAAATTTTGCTGTTTTATAAGTAACATTGAAATTTCACAAACATCCAGAAAGTTTGATTCCACCAGGACTCAGTGAGGACAGTGAAGAAGGGGAAAAGCGCCACCTATTGATACAAACATGCAAACTGTTTGTTGATCGGAACTTTTAGCAGTGTAAACTGCTCTGGAGTAAAATAATATACAAAGCTAAAGTTCTTAGCCATTTATTATAAAATTCTTTTATTTATCAATAATTGGATCATTTCACATTTGTATAAATTCTATTTATCTTGAAACAGTAGTATTTGTTTCAAGTAACTGGTCTTTTGGTGTACTCTGTTTGCAGAACGAATAATGATTCTCTCACAGGTGTCTTTGATGGGTTGTGGATTGAAATAATGGATCACAAACATATCTAAATATATTATTTTTACTCAACAATTAATTTCATAGATATAATAAAATGAACCTTCACAATCCCATAATATTTATGTTACAAAAATCAGAATTTAACAGTCATATATGATCAAACAGGAGTTGTTTGACATACACCAAACATATATTTTGATAAATGTGTCTTATAAATATAAATATATTTACTAGTTATCTATTTTACTTTAATGCCTTACAATCTGATAATCATTTTGTAACCCATTATGTGGAAGTTAACTAGTTGTATTGAAATTCAAACTACGTAAGCAGAATGAAAAGAAATGTATTATTTTAAAATAAGATTCTATGTCTTTATAGAGTCAAGAAAGATTAAACTTCATATAAAGTATGTCTATTCTTCCATGACACCCACCACAAAAGGAAGTTTCTTTAATGAACACAATAATATATTTTATCCTTTCAACTCATGGGAAGTTGTTGAACATGACGCCGAAACTTGTCTACAGGCAGCAACTGCCTCCAGTCTGAAGTCACATGGGCAGCCATGCTCAGTAGCCTTTTAGAACAGTTCTAGCACAACAGAATGTTAGCTCATACAGTCACTTAGTTTCAAGAAAGAATATTTTGAAGAGAGTAAATTAAGTTAAATTGTACTAAAATCTCTCTCAAATATGAATTCTTCTATATGATATTTACTGAGAGGGAAGAAAGTAAATACCTAATTTGCCTAATTGTCTAAATACAATGTTTAAGGATTATAACATAATATCTGTTTCACTACAAGGCAATTGTAACGTCTCCCTTTTACTAGTCTTACTTGAAATTTTACAGGTTACCTTTGTTCTGCTCTAGATCAATAAAGTAACAGCAGATAGCTATTAATATATTTCTTTGCATCTGCACAGTGAAAACTTTAAATATTAAAACGAAATATTGCAGCCCATATATCATCCACTCTTACAAGACAGGAATGACAGTATTAAGATGCACATTCAGGATAGCACTCTTTCTACTTTGAACGCTGTCAAGAACAAAGTGCTTTACAGACTTAAAATAAATCTAGGTACTAATCCATTGAATTTCTGACAACAGGAGCCCAAGGTTTCCATGCACTTAGCTGAGTACTGCCTAAGAGCTTGTGCATTATTTATGTCCACTAATGGTGTTGCAATGCGCTTTGTGTGAAGCGGTGACAGCGCAATCTGCTAAGATAGCTGCTGCTGTGGACAAAGCCATACATTTTCTTGGGCTTGGATTTTTGACAGAATACTCTATTAATGCCAATTCTGCTTAAGTAAATGCTGAGCAGGGGTCAGTTGTTCTTTTTTTCCCCCTTCTCTTATTATTTAAGAAAACAGTGCCATAAAATTGAAAATGATGTTCGGGGGTTTGCTGGATTTTTCTGTACAATAGTAGCTAGTAAAGGTCATTCTACTTGTTTTGTCTACTTTTATGATTCTGCGTGATGGTCCACAGACTCAATAGGAAAGCTCTTAGCACTGGGGTGGGGAGGTGCTAGTAATTCCAGTTGCGATGCCATTATACTCTTCAGTGGATCAATAGAATTAAATGAGCTGAGATATTAGGAAAATATTGAAAAAAGCAGAAGGTTGCATTGTTTGACCAAGGTTGGGATGAGTTGAAAATAAAGAACCATCTGTAACAGCTGTCAATAAATCATGAAAACTACACACAGACCCAAATGGAATACAGCACAAAGCCTCAAGCTGCAAATGCCTATAATACCTTTTGTGTCTTTTAATCAATTTGTGTCAAAAATCCAATACAGTTATCTGTTATCAATCACATATAGTTTTTGATGTAGTCTGTGCATGTGTTCATGTTTTTGTATAAATGCTCATAGATCTCTAGCAGTGTTTTTCTCATGGAGCAAATATTCTTGAAATGGATGGAAAGTGACTTAATATATATCTGAAAGTGTGTATATGTGAAATTCCACAAGACAGAAGGGAGAAGGTACGCTTCAAATATTTAAGGAAAATTGTGTTCGTTTTTTAACATCTGTGTTTCTCTGAACACAAAACTTTCATGGAAGGTAAATATATGGTGATTCACTTCGTATTCTGGTGTTTATCATTTAATTAAACAGTAAGAGGTCGATACACGCTAGTCTCTTTTATAGCAAAATCAACTCAAAAGTGTTTTATTTATCTCAATAATAGGAGATGCATTTTAGAGTGAACAGCAATAATATAATGGTATTTCTTATTGAATTAACAGGCACAGAAAAAGGATTCATTAATCTTTAAAACGTTGAATCACAAATATTGTATAAAATAACTATAAACATAGATTTAATTCTTGTTTTCAGGCTTTCCATACTTTTCCATATTTAAAAAAAAAGATAATTTTAAGCCTTAGCAAGTCTATGTTGTCACAGCATCTGCATTTTTGTTATTAATTTCTATCAGAAAATATCCTCATGTGGGACTAATTTAAGAATGCTTTATTGATCTTGAGCTTGAATATGTCTCTTCTGGCAGAGGAAGTTCATGTGTCTGTTCCCAGACAACAATTTGGGATAGTGAGTGGCAAATGCTGTTTCTACATTGTGATATTTCACAAATGCCTCATTTCTTACCTTCTGAATGAATACAGATGATCCTAGAAACAACACAGCTACAAAAGTGAAAGAATGGCAGCCACGCAGGGGGACCACTCCACACTGAGTATGCTTGTGTGTGAAGTACGATGAACAATGATCACGAATGGCATATGAGTTATCAGACCTTTTAGGGCTGCTTCTTGGGAGGTCCTAGGTTTCCTGAAATGATAGCAATAATATTAAGTTATGTATCTCTTAAATTTGACACATAATGTCTGTAAACAGTAAACGCGTTCATTTTCACTTGTCTTTGAATTTTTTTTTTTAAGTTGGCACAAGCATCAACCTTTGAATTGTTTGCTTTGTCATGACCTTATAGGCAACTTTTCACAAAATGACAAATTCAGTTTAAGATAGGCCCCAAATTGGTTTAATATCCATACTGAGCACAAATAAACCCGTTGCTGGTATAAGAAACGTTATTTGACTATCCTGAAAAGTACTGATATTCTCATAATAAATTATCATTTGAACCCAAAGTGATGACTCTCACCTGTGAAAAGGAGAGAAGTGGGAACAAACTTTGCAAATTAAGCACAAGACAGTATATAAGATATAGACCATGCATCACATTTGGCCTCTCTGACTCCATTTCGACACCTTTCCATATCGACTAAGTTTCCATAAAGTCTAAACATTTATTTGAAATATGTGTGATATGAACCACCTTCGAACTTGATAATAACAAATAAAGAATTATCTTAAGTGAAAAACTACATTTTGAAGGAAACATTTGAACATATAAAAGAGAATAAGCAATTGGAAAAATTAAAACATTGTTTAAAAATTGATACTTATTCACAGTTTTAAGAAAAACTAGTTGCTTTAAATGAAAAAAAAAAAAGAATCATTTCTTTCCTGCTCATGCTCTAGTGATAAGAGTTGATGCCATATACATTTTTTTTCCTTTTTCATCACATTTGCAGTGTGTGTGTGTGTGTGTGTGTGTGTGTGTGTGTGTGTGTGTGTGTGTGTTTAGTTCATGTTTGTGGGCAAGTATGTATGTGATCTCACATGCATGCGACTCTATGTTTTAGATGCCCTTCTTAATTACTCTCCACCTTACCTTTGAGACAAGGCCTTTCATTGAGCTGAGAACTCACCAGTTAGCCACTCTGGCTGGACAGGAAGTTTCTGTGGTCTGCTTTGTATTCATCCATGCACCCACCTCCATCATTACAGCCTGTGTTGACTCTCCAAGGGAGGCCTTACCCCCTATGTGGAGTGAATAAGGGTAGGGGGAGGTAGGGGGAAACAGGAGAAGAGGAGGGAGGGGGAGCTGTGGTTGGTATGTAAAATTTAAATAAATAAATACATTTTAAAAAATGGTTTGTTTGGGAATAAACATTCAGTCATCACTTATTTTCAACATCATGAGCAGCCATGCGTCTCTGTTCCTACCAGAGGCTATTCTGATTACAGCTGAGAGTAGTTTTTGTATCAGTTTAGATATTTAGAAGGCCATTTGATAATATGTCAATATAGCTAAAGAATAGCAAGTTCCCTACTAGAGCTTATGATTTCCCCAGCCATATTTTTTTTTTACTAGATTTACAGATCCAGTCACGACACAGTACTGAGGTTTGAAGTTACATCTTCAAACTTCTTCAAAAGCACTTTACCAATTGAGCCATATTTACTTCTCCCACAAGCAAACAAAAAAAAATATAATTTTATCTTTTCCAGTTTTCAACTCTACATATAGCTAGGATAGAATGTCAGGGAAACAAACATTGTTGTTACATCCCTGCAACGTGTCATATCATGTAAATGCCAGCTCTAAGACTGAGGACATTCATCATTCTTGTTTACTTCATTTCAATTTCTAGCGTAAACATATATATATATATATATATATATATATATATATATATATATATATATGACAGAGTCCAAAGAGAGTGCAAATTGAGGAAAAATCATCATTCTAAAGAAGACCTCAGATTAGTAAGAGTAACTGAGTTGCAACAAGGGAAGTTGGAAGCTAAATGACACAATTTAAAAGTGAAACTTGTTAGAGATATACTAGAAAAGTAACAGACCTGGGGAAGAGTTAAGAGTTAAACAACTGAGATCTAACACATGGAAAGATCAAGTAAGAATTCAGCAGACTAGTACATGGAGCCTTTACCAAAGTCATTTGATGGTTCTGTTCCATCAGCAATTCTTGAACTTGGTTTAATGAGCCACAATAAGCACTTAACAATAACAGCACACAGGGGGACATAGGAAAATAGAATATCCGTGGGAGTCATTGTTTTACAAAGTTATTATTTTGTAAAGGTTTTGTGCACCTTTTTTTTCTGCACAATCTATTTCTTACTGTGATCATGATTTCAAAAGGTAAAGGACTGATTTTCCTAAGAATTGCATTTGATTTATCTGAAATTTTACTACATTTTAATTAAACAAAAGTTTGCATGGAAAATATTTAATTAACTAATCTGTGGCAATAAGTTTCCTCTTTTTCCATCCAGCTGTGAATATGGATATGAAACCCAATAATGTGGACAATGGGTAACCCTTGGTACAAGAAAAATTTCATTTTCTATGTCAAATTGACGATTAAATTCATGCACTTTGATTTTCTAAAAATATAACTTTTTAAATTAAAATCTGAATAGAAGACATGGACATAATCAAAACACTTTATTTTTATGTATTTATATAATTGTAATGAGATCCATTTGTACAATTATATTTGACAATCGTACTAGGAATCTGTAGTTTGTGCATGTGCCGGTGATGGCCCCACATCCCTGAGTTTATGTGCAGCACAAATTGGATTTTGTGGGTTATTAAAAGAAAAAGTAAAAAAGGAGGCATAAAGTTAAGAAGGGCTGGAAAGCTGGGTGAACTTAGGAGGAGGAGTAAGGTATAGATGTGATCACATATGTTGTATAAAATTCTCATGTAATTAATGGAAGTATATTAAAAATAAAATGTCTATAATAGCACAGATATACTGAATCAATGAACATGGTTCTTTTCATTGTACTTATTAATTGGAAAAAAGCCACAGAAAATAGTTAGAATGACAGTCTGAAGTTTTTGAAATATTTCGAGAAAAAAATGTAATGATAACTATAAATTAATAACTTTAAAAACTGATCTTCTTTCTCTAGCAGACAGATTGCTACAGAAATCTAAACTGGTCAAAACTCAAAGAACAACTAAGAGGAGGCCACCTTTCTGAGTTGATGCATTTACAGTACAAGCCTTACATGTAAGGCTCAGGGAACATTGCTAAAGAGGGGGTGGAAAGATCCTAAAAACCAGTAGTTGTGAAGATTTCCTAGGAGATAAACTCTTACACATATATAGTAAAGGAGGGTATGGTGGAGTGGGTAGATCTGTACAAATCTAGCAGGAGAAGCTAGGGGTAATATCATCAAAATATGTTGTATCAAATTGTCAGATAATAAATATTTTATGCTTAAAAACTGAAATGCAGTTGGTATAGGTTTAAAAGTATTTTTATTAAGCTATTCATCACAATATAAGGCCAAAATTACCTTAGCTTTGCCTTTTATTAATCTCCATGTGGGACATACATTACTATTGTTTTTGTTAGGTTTGTTTCTAGTACCTTAAAATAATAAAAATTCACAATTGTTATTTATAGTTATTGTTGTTAGTAAATTGTTATTTATTAAATGTCAGCCTTTTGCTACTAGACCTTCCAGAAAGTAAATCTTCAAAATTCATCTGTATTTAAACTATTTCAATTTTTGTAAAGAGCTTCTCACACAACTGTATATTTTCACATCAACTATGGATTATTTGAAATGATAATTCAGCATAAACCTCCTACCTCTGGAAAACAGCCAACCGACTAGGAGATTACCAGTTAAATCTCTGTGAGAAGTCTTCTGAAACTATACCGAAGGCAACCCGTTTGATGTCTACAACTTCTCTGGAATCCACCCTAGTTTCTTCTTCCACCTGCTATTTAGCTCACATCATCTGCAAGGTATTTTGTCAAATTTAGTTCCTAATTAGTCATTTTCTTTAAAAGGTTCATATTGTTACATTACTCAAAATTATGCAAGGCAGTTTAATTTTCTTCAACATATATAAAGTACTTAAAGTAAGCACAAATAGGACTTACATACTTTTCTATTCTGCAAATTCAGTATATTTAATGTTTATCACTTAATCATTGTTTATTACTATTCACAAAATA
>CABHPP010148140.1:0-43999 GCA_902168425.1 Peromyscus attwateri | reverse complement strand
TTCCTTTTGTTTAGACAGAAAGGGGAAGTGATGGGGGAATGCCTTTCTGTATGTGCGAATATGTGTTGCTCTGATTGGTTGATAAATAAAGCCATTTGGCCTATGGCAAGGCAGCTTAGAGGCAGGCAGGAAATTCAAAGAAAGAGACAGGAAGAAGGCGGGTAGAGATGCCAGTGAGCTGCCCAAGGAGCAACATGTAATGGGAAGCAGGTAAAGCCATGGAACATAGATAAATAGTTATGGGCTAATTTAAAATATAAGAGCTAGCTAGCAAAAAGCTTGAGCCATGGCCATGCAGTTATAATTAATATAAGCCTCTGTGTGTTTACTTGGGGGATGCAAGTGGGAGAGATTTGTCGACTGCCAGCAGGCCAGGACACAGGAAATCTTCCAACTACACTTTTCTAATTCACAAAGTTTTTTTCCCTGTTGTATATGACTGCTCTGTTTGACTGTATCAGCCTTGCCACTTTGCTTCTATGGAAACAAATCCAAAACGCTAGAGCAGTTTTGAAAGACAGATGCTGACGAATGATATTCTACATTGCCTTCCCAGGCTCCCTTCCCACACATTCTGCAGGGTGTGTGAGCACACACACACACACACACACACACACACACACACACTCACCTCCTTCCCTTTGGTTGCACCAAGAATGAACTGGCAAATGAGCAGCTGTTAAATATTTGGTGCTTGAAACTGAGATTACTGACTGTTCAGTTCAGCCTCTAGGCATGATGGGAAAATATCCACCAAGGGAACGTAACTCAAAGCAGTTTAACTGTCGGGGCTTCATGTCAAAAGGTAGAGATAAATCATCAGCAGGACCACATGACACCTCTTCCTGTAACGTAACTGGCCTCACAGTGGGAGGTCTGATGATGAGAAGCAAGGGCACCAACATGTCTATGGCAGCTAAAGGTCTGCTCCCTCAATGGCCTCCTGGTGGAATTTACCAGCAGCAAAAGTTAAGAGAGTGGTGTTCTGTCCTTAAAGCACAACAGGGAAGGATGAAAGACTATGAAGAAGGAATATGCTGGAAGTACTTCTGTGGGAGCTCTAGAAAATCCTTTTAGAGGAAACAGAACATTTCAGAAATAGCTGGGCCTTCAGCCAAAGCAGATGGCCTAAAATGGGGAATGGGAGAGCTATGCAAATAAAATCAAGCTGCTGGCTGGCTGTGGGCACACCATGGGAACACATTAGTTGTTGGGTTAGGTGGGTGTCTCAGTTTTCTATTGCTGTGCTAAAATACTCTGACTGAAGCAACTTAAGGGAGAAAGGATTTATTCTGGCTCATAGTTCAAGGGTGCAATCCCTTCTGGTACAGAAGTCAAAGTAGCAGGAGCTTGAAGTCACTGCTCATATCACATCTATAGCTGTGAAGCAGAGAACAAATGCAGGGTACTGCTCTGGTCCCTTCTCTACTCACACAGGATCCCAGCCAGGGAATGGTGCCACCAACAGTGGGCTGAATGTTTTACTTCAATTAATGCAATCAAGATAATCTCCCATAAATATGTGTAGAGGTTCAGGTGATGTCTAGATTCTGTCAAGTTGTCAGTTACTACTAAACGACCATAGTGGAGGTCCTACAATGCTGGCCCTGCATTAAAAAATCAAAAACAACAACAACAACAAAAAAACACATACACAAGTGCTCAAGGCCCCCCTGATACAGTTCTGCTCAAGTAGGGGCTAACCAGCCACAGGTCAGCCTGGGTCCTCAATGCCCTGGCTGGTGGGAAGGCAGCAAGGAGTAGGCTGATGTTGGAGGCCAGCTTACCACCTGGGGCCATGGAAATGGCAGAGCCAGGCTGCTGCTAAAAGCCTTGTCTAGGTCCCTGGTCCTACAGCAGCCAGGGTCTGAGTCAACATCTGTGGCTCTTGTTGTAACCAAAGGCCATGTGGTTGCTGAGGGTCTGATCAGCCACCTAGGACCCTGTTGGTGCCCTAGAGCCATACTGCAGCTGAGGCCATACAGACCTGAGTGACACATACTGTACCCAGTGCCATGGTGACAACCAGACCCAGGCTGCTGCTGAGGACCATGTCTGGGTCCATGGGCCTACTGAAGCTGAGCTCTGTGTTAAAGTCCATGGCCCATGCTGCCACTAAAGGCCACATGGAGCCTGGGGTCTGGGCCAAAAACCTGCAACCTTATAGACGTCCAGGAGCCGTGCTGCTGCCAGAGTCATCTGATCTGAGTGGTCTAGACTTCCACCTGGAGCCAGGATATGGACTGGGCCAAGCTGCTGCCGAGAGCCATGTCTGGGTCCATGGTCCAGCTGGAGCTGGGGTCTATGTTGATATTTGTGGCCCATGTTACCTCAGGGCCATATGAAATGAAATCAGAGGGCCATGCTGAGCCAGCCGTGCCTTTAGCTGGCCCAGGGAAAGCTGGGCTTGCCTCTCACTGGACACTGCAGCAAGAGAGCTGGCACTGACCCTCAAGGGAGAGGTGGCCCTTGCACTCAGCAGAGGTGGCCCTACCCCTCACCACAGGTGAGGGTGAACTGATCCTGAGGGCATGAGGGCATGGGTGTAGGGGAGCTGACATCCCCCTCATCTGAGGGGGGTAGCCCCAGTGGCCCAGACTGACCAATTCAGCTGCCACCCAGGCCCACAGCTGGACCTTGGGTTGGCCCATCCTAGCATCTACCCCATCTAGGACCTGTAGGAACTTGCTCTTGTAGGGACTGGTCCTATGGAACAATACTGGCAGGATCTCCAAGACTCTGGGTGACCACAGGATATCCCAGAGGAGTTCCATTGAGGATGGTGTACCAGAGACCAGAGGCCTTGAACCAGACCAATGACTCATTGCAATGAACATCTGTCAGTAAAGCTGATTGGACAAAAGGGTATACTGTGTGACACACCAAGGCTCCCAATGCCACCAGGGCAAATGAAGAGGTGATAGAGAGGCGAGAAAGAAGGAGAATTGTTGTTGTTGTTGTTGTTGTTCTTGGCTTTGTTTTGCTTGCTTGCTTTGTTTTGATTTTTTTTCTTTTGTGGGGGTTGCTGCAGGGGTAAGAGGAGAATATGAGGGGACCAGGAGGTGAGCAGGATTGGGGTGCATGATGTGAAATTCCCAAAGAATCAATAAAGAAGTTAAATAAAACACACACACACACACACACACACACACACACACACACACACACACACACATCGGGTCTGGTGTTTTGCTTGCTCATGTTTAACGTCAGCACTTGGTAGGTGGAGGGAGAAGGATCAACAAGACAAAGCTGGGATCTACTACAAGGTGAATTCAAGGTCAGTATGAACTATATGAGGGCATACCTAGAGAGAGAGAGAGAAACGAAGAAGAAAAGAAGAGAAAATGAAGAAAGAGGCTGGGGAGGTAGTGGCATGTGTAAAATGCTTGCTGTACAAGAATAAGAACCAGTGTTTAGGTTTCCAGCAGTCTTGTAAATGTGGTATGAGCATGGTGGCTCACATATAATTCCTGTTTGAGAAGAAGGGCCAGGGGATACTAGGGCAAGCTGTCTAGCTAGACTAGCCCCATTGTTGAACTCTGTTCAAATGAGGGCCCTGCCTCTGGAGATAAAGTGGAGATACATTGATGTCCACCTCTAGACTCCATATGCATAAGCACGCAAGTGCATGCACACCCTCACATATGTACCTACCTGCACACATTCAAGCATACACACACACCACACACATGTACACACACACAAAAAAGGAAAACATAACATTTAAGGATGAAGAAATCCAAGCATAGATGTAGTCTTTTGCCCTTGGTAGTTGTGTCTTGCACACTCCAGTGAGCTTCCATTATAGACTGGCATGGAAGATGGCCTGGCTTCTAAAACAAGCCCAAAAGCCCTCTAAGAACATCCAGGAGATAAACACACAGAAGAAAGTGAGTGGATCCCACAGGTCTTGTGGGTTTGACTAGTGATTTGAGAGAGTTGAGTTGATGGTTAAAATCCAGAGTAGCAGCAGCAGCAGCATATGGGGACTCAGCAGTTGTCAGATAGGCAGAATCTAAAGGCACAAGACCCACAAAAAAAAAAAGTGAAAATGAAATGGAACATTAAGATAAACAGAAATGCACATTCTCTCTGATTACAATCAGAGCTGTCTATTTTTAGTGAGTTTCTGATGAGTCGACTTCATTGTGCTTCAGAATGGAATGCCATAATGACTGGTATTTTCTCTCTCTTGGCCAGTAGTTGAACATATGGATCTCCACAGCCAAGTGTATACGGGTGATACTGAGACTGACATAGTACATCTTTTCACATTCATAGAAGGCAAATCATTGCCACTGATAATAGAATATTTATGTGCAGCATACCCCCTAAATGAGATTCAATAATCAAACTTCTATCCTAAGAATAAAATATTCTCAGCCACAAACTATGATTTAGTTGAGATCAAACGTATTCAGGATACTATGGCTGTAGACTAAACTATAACTTAGCAAACGTGAGCAGCAACCAGGTGAGTGACAGTCTGAAACTAAATGAAGATTAATGAGATCTCTGACAAAGTTTTCACTAGATAGGATATTTAATTTTTATATTAAAGATGGGCTTCGATGAGGGCAGATAGTATCTTCATAGACACAATCACAGAAGAAAAAAAGGGGAATATGTGATACGCCTTTGCAAGCATGTTTCACAGAAGGTGTTGTGACTACTGTGGGGAATTCTACCCAACTCCACATAAAGAGCTACAGCTACCTCTTCCAATGTAGATTTAGACAGTGCAGTTTCCAGCTGGTGAGATGGCTCAGGTAAAGGTACCTGCTGCCAAGCCTGATGATCTTACCTTGATCCCCAGAACCCAGATGGCAGAAGCAGAGACCCTACTTCTACAAGTAATCCTCTAACCTTCACACGCTTACTCGGTGTGTCGTCTGTATGCACACGCACACTCCATAAATAAATGTGAAAAGTTTCCATTCTCTTCAAAGATGATTTGCATGCTTATCTTCAAGCCTGATATAATGATGCATAATTAGCTTTTTACTTGTTTTTTTAAATTATGCATTTCCTACTCATAAATGCCCCCCATTGACAACATGCTTCTAGTGATAGAAAACAAGTGTAAGACAGCTCCATACTTTGAGGAGGTCTCCATATTATTAGAGACAGGGAAAGAAAGTAAAAGGAAAAAAAAATCTTTCCGCAACAATCAAACCCATCTCAACTCTAGGGATCAGATGAAGTAGGAATTGGAGCAAGGTTGGGGGAGGGGGTGTTTAGGTTGAAGCAGCTCAAAGCCATTTGATCTTGATATTTCCTGTAGGCATGATATTCAGGGGCTCCTTTGTGTCGCTGTGGAGTTGATTTTTCAAGACGTCACTAATTAAGAATGATACTAATACATCACTTTTTTACTTGAACTTTTTCACAGTGATGACTTTTTTTTAATCAGTCACAGCAGTAATTGAAGGAAGAAATAAATAAAAGTTTTTCTTCTTCTACTGACTAGCAAAGTTTAATCTGTTCCATACATTTTTTATCATTCACAGTTAGGCTACTCCTGCCAATCCTTGCTGGAGTCTTTATGGACATGTAAAATCACTATAATCTGCAGAGAGACCCCATGGTTAGGGAAGGACAGCCTATGACTGCAGAGCCCCTGTCTCCATCGATGTCTCTCAGGAAGCTGTGTGTTTGCCCTGTCTAGGCCATGCTGTGGATGATCAGCTAATCAGTAACTTTCTGTCAGCTTCTTTGTGGCTTTTTGCCTTCTGAAATTTTATGCTTGTAGGAGACAAAAATCTTGATTATTATAGATGTATTCTGACAACGATTCATTTTTTTAAAAAAGTTTTCATGGTTGTGTTTTTCTTAGTTTTCATAATTCCTCACTAGGTAAGAAGAGATTTGAATCTCTTCCCAATTTACCTGATGAAAGGGAACCCGCATAGCTAGTTGAGTGTGTCCGGATAACAAACAGTCCCATAGCCTTGTAGTGACATCACACCATCTACCTGACCTCAGACTTGGAGTTTAGTGTGTATCCTTTGCAGGATATAGAACTATCTTTCCTGGTGGATACCAGGTTATTATAATAATCCAGTTTTGATTTAGCAATAATTTTTTTAAATGGTCAGTGGATTTTTGTGTCAAACCAGGCACAAAATTAACTCAGAGAACATTGTAAGACTGTTGATATGACTCATCTGGTAAAGGCATCCATCTCTTCCATGCCTCGTAGTCTGAGTTTGACCTCCAGAACTCTTTTTTTTTTTTTTTTTTTTTTTTGGTTTTTCGAGACAGGGTTTCTCTGTGTAGCTTTGCGCCTTTCCTGGAACTCACTTGGTAGCCCAGGCTGGCCTCGAACTCACAGAGATCCGCCTGGCTCTGCCTCCCGAGTGCTGGGATTAAAGGCGTGCGCCACCACCGCCCGGCTCAGAACTCTTATGTTGGAAGGAGAAAACAGATACTGACCTCCACACACATGCAGAAGCACGTATTCACCTTCAAACACACGCATGCACACAGAAACAAAATTGATCACACACACACACACACACACACACACACACACACACACACACGATAGATAAATAAATAAATAAATAAATGTAAAAAAAAAAAAACTAAAACTGTAGAGATTCATCTAAAACCATGAATCATACTTGTGACTCTGGGTAAGGAAAATGTTTCCCGAGTATAATACAAGCACACATGTACTTGACAGATGACACACTAGATGTAGAATTTCCAGATGAAATAATCCAGAGGACAAAATAAAAAGATAGGCCATACCATGAGAAAAAGCATTTGCAAATGGCCTTTCTGGTAATACACTTATATGAAGAACAAATTTTAACAGTTCTTATAAAAATCAGTCATGTAAACACAAAAACATAAAAAGATGTTTTCCCCAACATTGGCCATCAATTCTCCTCCTCTCTGATGCTAGGTAGGCACCCCAATGGTTTAAGGGCTTGGAGTTAGCATCAGATCCATGACTTCAGTATTGTGTTCTAGTAGCTTGCCCCCGTTTTGATCTCCAATTACATACTTCTAACCACATGTCTATAAATTTTGGCTTTCCACAGCCACCCCTACGAGTCTATAATTTGTTAGAACAGCTCCAGGACTTCAGAAGGCACTTGGTTTATGTTTTACTACTCATTAGAAAGGTTACATAAATAGGCAGATGGAGAATTCATACAGCCAGATCTGAAAGGACTCAATGCAGACCTCTGTCCATACATGTCCAGGTGCTCCATGTTCCCAAAGCATGGATGTATTCAGAACAACTTAAAACGCCTTGTATAGATTCACTGATGTGTGTGTGTGGGGGAGGTGGTTGTTTGTTTTGTAATGTAGGTTTTATTATATAGGTGTGATCAATCAAATTTTTGAGAACCTAACCTGCAACCAGTTGTAGCCAGAAGTTTTCCTGTGTCCTGCCCAGCCTGCAGTCAGGACAATTCTCTCCCACTCATGTCCCAAAGCTGCTTAGTCCCAAGTACACACATAGAGGCTTATATTATTTACAAACTTGATGGCCTATGGCTCAAGCTTCTCACTAGCTGGTTTTATAACTTAATCCATTTCTATTTATCTATAATTTGCCACGTGGCTTTGTGGCTTACTGGTACTTTCACAGCTTGCTTCTCCTGGCAGCGGCTTGCAGCATCTCTTCTTCCTCTCTCCAGCTGCAATGTACCACTTAACCATATTCTGCCTCACCATTGGCCAAACAGCTTTATTTATCAACCAATCAGAGCAACACATATTCACAACATACAGAAAGATATCTCACAGCAACCAGTCATACAAAGTTCCTTCCCAGAGGTCTGCGGTGAAGTTGAAGCTCTCACTTTCAAAATGGGCATTGGTCTCTTTAGTAACTAAACCTTACCTTGAAGCCTACAGTGACACAGAGACTTCCTAGCCTCTAGTCACCTCGTGAGTGTGTGAAAGACATTTGAGGCCAGCCTGGGCTGCGTGAAACTGTGTCTCAAACAAACAGTGTAAAAGGCATAAAAGTGACTAACAAACACACAGAGATACATTCAACATCCTTAGTTATCAGGGTGCAAGTTGAAACCACATAATGTCACTTCTTACCTGCAGGAATGGCTGTAATTTTAAAAATGGATACCAGGTGTTGGAAATGACACAGGAAGTGAAACTGTCATTAATTCCTGATGAAAGCATACCACGGACAGTGACTATGGACACTACCTTAATAGTTCCTCAAATTGTGGAATAGTTAACATATGACTCAGCAATTCCCCTGGTTGAGTATGATGTAAGATAAATGAAAACATATATCCACAGAAAAGGAAGTACATACTTGTTTATAAGCATGTGATTCCCAATAGCCAAATGTCATAGAGAACACAAATGCCTATTTATGGATTAATATAAGCCAGATGCTACATAGCAATGTTAGGGAATATTATTAGTCAATTTTGTAAAAAAAAAAAAAAAAAAAAAAAAAAGGATTAAACATCAATTCTGTCTACAAAGTGGATGGACTTTTTGAAAATTTCAGCCAAGTGGCAGACACTAACCCCCAGAGACTATGCAAGGTGTGATTCCAGAAAAAGGACAATCGCAAATGTCTGGAAGAGGCAAATCTAGGGACAGAAATTAGATTAGTAACTTCCTGTGGCTGGGGTAGAGAGGACGTGGGAAGTGATTGCTAATGAGTAAAAGATTGCTGCTTGGAGTCCTGACTGCTCTAAACTTAGATTGTGCTGAGGGTTGCACAAACTCTGAATTCATTGAATTGTACACTTGGAGAGAGTTTTGTGATCTGTGAATTATATCTCAAAGAAAATTATTTTAAAAAATAAATCAACAAATGGCCCCATTTAAAGGGGGGCCATTCAGACCATGGCTACCTAAAAATGAGACATCTCAGCTGGGTTTTCTTTGGCATGCTGATGTACCTGGGGAGCTTGAGTGTGAAGTTGAACCCCTGTGTAAACAAGCAAGGCCTTCCTGGATGAGTTCATGTTGATAAATTCCTTTGCCAAGGAGCACACTAGCTTAGGCATCCTGAAGTCTATGGACAAAAAAAAAAAAAAAAAAAATGATGAATTTCTTTGAAGTAGGTGATCCCCTTAACTACATAAATAATTAATTTCCAGGCAAATAAATGTTTAATGCACCTAGAATATTCAGTTCCTGTGTAACCATCCTTTATTTTTACCTTTTATATAGAATTAAGAAAAAAATGTATTTTGTGTGTGTGTTGAGTTTACTTACTTAACGTCTTTAGAACCATATACAATAAAGCCTACTCACTAAATTTTCTGATTAAATTCATTTTCTAGGCTTGTCATAACAAACTGTCATAAGTTGTATTAGTTTAAAAATATGGTTAATTCATTGTTGTGCTGCAGGGGTACTGCACTGGAGGTCAAACTATCAGCAAGGTTGGTTGTTTCTCTCAGGTAGACAGACTCTGTATTATTCTCTTCTACCTCTGGTAGCCTCAATTGTCCATCATTTTGTACTGTGACAGGTAGTCTGCCTCTCTTCCTGTATCTGTCTCTGTGTATTTGTCTTTATGCCTGTTAAGTTTCAAATCTGGGACAAAAGACTGAGGTACCTATTTAACATGTCAAAGCTGGGCCAAGCCTCCAGGTTCTCCCAGCATCTGTCAGTCCCTACCTGTTACAGGGTATGGCTGGCATACCCTGCCATCTACCCTGAACTCTTCAGCCCAGGAGCTGGACTGCTAGTCTCCCAGAGGCTATTCCCTATATAATTCAGATATTTTGGTTACCCGTCCCTTTTGGACTTGTGGCTGCTGTACTTGATTTTCCTCTCTCTTCTCTCCCTTCCCCTCCCCCTCTCCCACATGGCCCAGCTTAGTCTGGTCATGTCTACTCTAGACTCTCAAATGTCTCTGCCTCTCACTATGCTCTCCTACATATCTATAATAAGCTTTCTCTGCCACTGTACCTAGGTACAGTCATGTATAAACAGATTTTTCTGTCCCTCCAGCCAGCTCCCAAATAACCACATGGAGACTTCTTATTGATTATCAAAGCTAGGCTGATAGCTTAGGCTTGTTTCTAACTGGCCCTTATAACTTAAATTATCCAATTTCTATTTCATTTTTATGCTATTGCATAGCTTATAGCTTGTTGCCTCCCTTCCTGTATGTCCTCTTTCCTCTGCATCTCATGACTCTACCTTTCTTCTTCTTAGCATCCTCTCTGCCCTGAATGTCCTGCCTAGCTTTTGACCATTCAGCTTTTTATTAAACTGATCTGATTGACAAATCTTCACAGTGTACAAAAAAAAATATTATCCCACAACAGTCTTTTCCTTTCCTTTCCTTTTTATTTCTTTTTTTTCATTCAATGCCTGTGTTGCTCCTTTTTATAAAATAAACATATTAGAGCAGACTTCCTACTGACTTCATCTTAACTTGGTCACCTATAAAGGCCAGATTTCCAAGTAAAGTCACATTCACAGATACAAGAAATCAGGCCTACAACACCGCTTGGCAGGACACAGTTTGAACTCTAACAGTGTTATCTGTCCTGGAATTTATAATGCTTTGGATATTCTTCTGACCCAGCCAGTTGAAAATTTTCATTAAAGATGTCTTTTAGAGTGCTGGGGATATAGTTCAGATGGTAGATTGCTTGATTACCATGCACAAAGCCCTGGGTTTGATCCCTAGTTTTTCATAAATTTGGCGTGGTGGTGCATCTCTGTGTTTGTAGCACACAGCAGGTAGAGGCAAGAAGATTAGAAGTTCAGAGTCATCCTTGACTATATACAGAGTTTCAGGCCAGCTTTAACTACATGACACTCTGGAGGAAGGAGGAGGAGAAGGAGGAAGAAGAAGAAGAGAAAAGAGAAGGATGAAGGGCAGGTTTCAGTGTTCTAGGATGTAGGCAATAAAATAAGAATGATTTTATACTTGGGCATATTATCAGCCCCTGATTTTGTGTTGCCTGCTTCCAGAGTGTTCTTTGTAAGGATCGTCACCATTATATGTGTCAACAATTCCTTCATAATCTTGATTTGAAGAGTGAGCTCAAAGAACACACTATCAAATAAATGTACTACAATCACAAAATTCTATCATCTATCTATCATCTATCTATCTATCATATATATATATATATATATATGTATGTATGATTACTAAAATTCTATGCTGATCATGATCTTACAGATCAATGACAGGAGATCCAGTTGTTCCTTTGTGTTAGAGGGGACTTGAGTGCAGAATATCAGGAGGTGTTCATTCAAAATGGCATTCTATTTTCCTGTAGCTTCTAAACAGTCACTGAGAGCTTTAAGGCATTTTACAGTCACTGGTAAAACCTACTACAGTGCTCATAGCTAGTTGTATTGTTTATTTAGGGAGTGATGACTTCTAAAAAGTACATGTTACATACAGTCCATTTAAAATTATTTATATAATTATTGATTTATTTGTGTGTGTTTGCATAACCCCACTTGTGTGCCATAGCACACATTCAGAGGTAAGAGGAGAACTTGCAGAAGTCAGTTCTCTCCTTCTATCATGTACAGCCTAGGGAATGAATTCAGGTCATCAAGTTTACTGGGTGGTGACTTTTTCTACTGAATCATCTCACTACCCCAGTATAGATTTTGCTCATCCCTCTACTCTGAGATTGGTTCAAGACACAGATGTCGAACTCATGGATAAGGAGGTCACTTGTACTAAAAATGAAAAGTGTGAGTTTTATTCTTTATCAGCCGTTAATTTGGCACATCCATAAAAATGAATGCATCGTTAAACATCAGAAATTAAAGAAAATAGGTTAGACCTGTTAAGAAACTTCAACAGTATTCTATGTGATTAGTCATAGCAGCAAACATGTTCTAAATTCATGTACACATACTTATGTACAGGTGTGTCTATAAAATTTGACTAGTCTCCCTTTGGCTGTTTTCCTGTCTCTTCCACAGCAAAGGTCTTTAAATCGGGAATATTTCCAGCCCTGTGTGACTTCCTCCTCTGTTGCCTCTCTAACCCTCTTGGATCAGGCCTCTAGCCTCTGCTCTTTCCAGCCCTCTCTGGCCTTCCTGAATCCCATGGGTGACTCTAAAGTCATGTGATTCCTGTGCATGGCTGCTGTTCTGGAAAATCTTTTCCAGAGCCCCAATCAGCTCCTGGATTTCTTCCTTGGTCACCCAGTTTATCTTGCTTGGGCCCCTCTGGTCTTCCTGTTCTCAGAATTTATGGACTCCTTCCCTCAGTCTTCAGACCTTCTCATACTTCCATCCCGACTCCCTTAGTATTCTCATCCAGTGAGTTATTAAATAGCATCTTGTTGTTCACTTCTGAATCCCAACCTTTAGTTCAGACTTCTCTGCTCTTATATCTAACTAGGTTCAAAATTTTAACTCCTGAGATATTCCCTTGGTATCTCAAAGCTAACATTCCTGACACTGAAATGTATTTGTTTTGTTTTGTTTTGTTTGTTTTTTGTTTTTCAAGACAGAGTGTCTCTGTGTAGTCATCCGGCCTGTCCTGGAACTCATTCTGTAAACCAGACTTGCTTAGAACTCACAAATTCACAGAGATCCGCCTGCCTCTGCTTCCCGAGTGCTGGGATTAAAGGTGTGCACCACCACCACCTCATCCACAACACCGACACCTTGAACAGCTGTCTGTCTCCTCCTTTGCCTACCAGGCTCTCAAAACAATGGTTCTGAGAGAAACGGAATTTCCAAAGAAACCTCATTCAGGAGGAAGGAAAAAGTGTTCACAGCCAGAGGAGGAGCCTGCCTCCCAGGAAGAGATTTCAGAAGTTCAACTTTGCAGACCACCTTGTGGAGGGCCTCCCGTGTGTAGAGTACAGGGTTTTCTTGTACAAGTTCCATTTGCTACATGAAGCCCAGGTGGTGTTAGAATATGAATAAAGGCCCATTAAGAATATGCTCCTGGTAAAGGAAATAGAATCTCTGGCCTCGGGGAGGCCTGACATTTCAATTGGACTGGGTCAATCAACTGACTAAGGTACCACCCCCAGGAAAGAGAGCTCACCTTAAGCCATGCTACGGAGATGGGCTGAATGAGATGAGTTTCTCCTTTAATGACAGACTGCACTTTCTCTTCTTTAATTTCCCACCCCCTTCCACAGGTTTTCACAATGGTGCTTGCTGGCTCCTAAGTCAGTCTGCTTTCCTGCATTACTCAGAAAAGCATAATTTTGCCTTTTTTTTTAATATTCCTTTTCTAAGTATGCTTTCCCTAACACCCAGGGCAGGCTCTGTCACTCTTTCTCTAAAGCAGTGGTTCTCAATCTTCCTAATGTTGCAACCCTTTAATACACTTTCTCATATTGTGAAGACCCCAATCACAAAATTATCGTGTTGCTACTTCATGACAGTAGCTTTGCTACTGTTATGAATTGTAATGTAAATGTCTGATATGCAGGATATCTGTTATGCACCCCTGAGAAGCAGTGTTCTGAAGCTTCTCTTCCCACCACATGGCTCCTTGTCTACGGTGTGTCTCACCTCCATGCCAGTTTAAAGGCAGCTTTTTTCCTCTTCTCTCTTCCTCTTTTGCAGGTAGCTGCTAAGATTTATAGCTTGACTGCACTGGGTGTTTTTCTTTTAAATGCTAACCAAAATTATTCTTGAGCTTCTGGTGGAGTAGATTTTCAAATTCTTTTATTAATAAGACTAAAAACTCCAACAGGGGCCCCTGACTTCCCTGTACAGTTTGAGTAATCAGTGGGGAAGGGCTTCCAGCCTCTGTCAGTCCGCTGGACCTTTCTCATGTTAATCCCATGCTGCTGTCTCCAATTCCTACTTCTCTTCTACACAGACTCTGACCCTAAGACCCTTAACAAGACTGTTTTCTATAGCTCTCCTTTATGTAGTCTACGCTCAGTGACCCTTCCCTGGGAATGCTCTGCTGGTGCTTGCCTGTGTCGTTTTCCTTACCCCTGCATCTCTGTTCAAATGGCATCTGTGCCTCCACCCTGCAAGGCCTTGGCTTTTCCCGCTATAATAAAGCGTTTCTCCTAATGTCTGGCTTTTACTTCTCTCCTTCTCTGCTTTGGTTTCCCATGTCACCCATGCCCATCCGGCATGCAGTCTATTATACTTTCTTATTAGTGGTTTTTCACCTCTAGAAGATAGGGATACATGATTGTCTTGTTCATTGCTCTATTCCCAGTGTCCAGAATAGTGACTGCCATTTACTAGGATCTAATTTAAAAGAAAGTCTTGAGTGACTGAATTAAATTTTTAACTTTTTCTGATTTATGGAAAGATCTATAAGGTATTTCAAAATGTTATGGAACCTATGGGAAATTTCTTCATGGGCGAATGCTATAATGCTATGCATAATTTGTACCTGCCCAGGAACTCCTGGTTAATCCGCTTTGGCAGAGACTGGTGTTGTAAGACTATTCCCTAAGCCAAACAGCAGCCATCTTCAGATCATCATCATCATCTACCAAGATGGGGCCTGTGAACTGCAGACATTGCCTAAGAAAAGGAAGTGGGTGGGGAGGGTCATTGGTTCCTCACCTGATTTCCTAGTCCTCTGCTTGCAGCCATTTGTTTGCAATTTTGTCCTATTTGCATCAACTATGGGAGGTGCTGGGGTGCTCTTTCTGGGAAGACTGAGAGCAGGGTGCTGGGCTATGCAGCTTTGGAGAAACTAGCATTCAGATTGGGTGAAGGCTTTCCAGTGTAGCTATTTTGCGGTGTCCCTCATGCTCCAGATACCTTGGTTCTTATTGGGACCTTAGGAGAAAGGGCAGGTGAGGTTTACATTTTCCCCTGGGAAGACATTTTAACAACTGGCAAAAAGAAAACAGAGAAACTGGTGCCTTTGTTGTCTACACCTCACCAAGGGAGTTAAAAAATCTGTTTATTCCTTTTGCGTTGGGAACATTCATTTTGCCACTATAGTTTTAGAAAGCTGAACATTATTTTTTGACAGCCCTTTATCTCTTTCTACCCATAGCCCTCAAGTTCGATCATTGCCCTTATCTCCGTCCCCCTCCCCAAGGTGGTTCCCGACATTTCGCCAAGCTTGAAGAGGGAATAACTTCAAAATCCTGCTTGGCAGAGAGTGTAGGAAAAGAGCCAAGAGGGAGACCATTTGGACTCCTGCCTTTCCCTTTCAGAGTTCTGTATTCGGCCCTTAAGGAGGCGTCTTGGGGAGTCCAACGGAGGCATGCATGTGTTTCTCGGCAGTTCTGAGATAGCAGAATTTCTGCCCTCAGCACTTCCTGAGGAAAATGGGTTTTGTGAATTAAGGATTTATAGGTGACTGTGTTTCCGCTAGCCAGAGTTTGAAGATCTGAACTTCCATGCTGGGATCCTGGCTTGATTAAAGGCTACAGAGATGCTGATAGAGTAAATAGTCTTTGCTATCAGTGGACTCGTATTTCCTGAGAGAGATAAACCGAGCTTTGTGTTACAAAGAAGCAGTCCCGCACTGGCTGATTCAGCATTCGCTCCTCTCTTGTGCTGGCACCTTCTATTTGGAATGGTATCTAACTGGAAAAGGCCATTCAGAGGGACAGAGGGCTGGAGGAGTTGGAGCTAAGTGGGATTTTGTTTCTTCGTGGAAACACTTGGCCACTTACCTCACAAGACTTTATAAAGCAAATGTCCTATGCCTCTGTTCTCTGAGTCCTTATTGGTGCCATTGACCTGGAAAGCCAGTAATACCTGAAGAGAAGCATGCATGTTCCTCAGAGTTTCTTTGAGTTGCTCTAGTAGAAGGAATTTTGAATCTCATGTATGCTCCCGAAAATGTTCACACCAAACTCAATCTATCAGTATCTGGCCATGCATAGTGTTCTCATTACTTTTGTTCTTCCCACAGTGGGATGGATAGTAATAATTAACACAATAATTGTGTGTGTGTGTGTGTGTGTTGTGTTTTGCTTGTTTGTTTTGGTCAGGGTCTCCTGTAGCCCAGGTTGGCCTGGAACTCAAGATGTAGCCAAGTATGACCTTGAACTTCTTTCTTCAGCCTGTACCACCCTAGTGTTAGGATTACAGGCATGCACCACTGTGCAGGCCATATGTGGTGCTAGGGATTGAACCCAAAGTATTGTGCATGCTATACATGCATCCTAGCAACTAACATGGAGATCCAGCCCACAATGATATATTCTTTGTGCTTATCTTGAATACTGAAAATAAACCACAATCTGTGTCTGACAATCCAGATGGACAATGAACTGCCATGCTCAATTCAGAGCTTACTTCTCAAAGTATTGTCTAAGTGCTTTATGGAAGGTACATCTGGAGTTCTGCCCAACACACCTATTGGATCACAATCTACATTTTAATAGGATTCACTGGATCTGCACATTAGCATTCTTTTCAGAGGAGGCCTTAGAAGGCTTGGACCTCAAACAGGTGTGGGCTTTGGAGTCACAAGGGGAGTCTCTGGAGCACTATAGGCATCTGGGTCTGGCTATTCCTGCTGTGTGGTTCTGAGTGGATGCAGTGTGTTCTCAGGGGGGCTGCAGCTGCCAGTCAGATCAGATCCAGAACGCATCTCACGCACATGCTGGATAATTCATGGGCGATTGTTTTTTAAAACAGACTTTCAGTTAGTTACCTGGCTTTCTGCCAACCACAGATTTGCGTTTGTGGTTTATCTATTTTTACATTAACTGCCTTATGAATCCCCAAAGGAATGTAAGTTATGATCTATTTAGTTTACTGCTTTTTCTATTTTATTTGCTTATTTTAAAATTGATAGGTTAGCTTGGGTTTATATGGTTGTTTTAGGGGAGCTGAAAGATTTGCTTAGTTGAATCTTATTTTCTCATAAGCTTTGAGTGTGTGTGTGTGTGTGTGTGTGTGTGTGTGTGTGTGTGTGTGTGTAAAGGTTACATGCCAACCTCACCTCATGTTTTGTTTGTTTTGTGTTGTACTTTTGAGATGAGGACTCTCATTGACCTGGAACTTAAAGGTGTGCTAGGCTAGCTGGCCAAGGAACCCTTCTCTACTTCCTCGGTTTTGTAATCAGTAGATGACAAGCTCCTAAGCACCACACCTAAAGTTGTCTTAAAGAAAAAAAAAAGGTTCTGGGGAGAAAATATGCTTCAAAGCCAGTCACTCACTGAGCAGTCTCCTTCCTACCTTTACTATGGCTTAGAGGTAAAGATGTGGACGAAAGACTGTCACTTAAAACTGCTACCTACACTTTGTAGATGTTGTTACTATCTCTACCAGAAGCAAAAGCAGAAATTTGAAAGCAAAAGCTGAAATTTCAAAGGTTGGCCACTGGAAAGGCTACAGTTCAACTTGGTGGCTTCGATGGGCTTTATTTGATTCATAAAGCCTGTGCTTTCCCATTTCATAGGGAAAAACCCCAGAGTGTTATTAACAGGAACTTCAAAATAAGCAATTAGCAGCTAGATGTAGTGGCACATGCCCTTAAATCCAACACTCAGGAGGCAGAACCAAGTGATCTCTGTAAGTTTTAGGCCAGCCTGATCTATAGAGTGAGTTCCAGGATAGCCAGAACAATCTAGTGAGTCCCTGTATGGAAAAGACAAAATCCCAGCTGTAGCTAGAGTTTTCCTGGTCCTGCCTGGCCCACGGTTAGGACAAATCTCTTGTACCCACCAGTCCCGCAGCCGCTCAGACCCAAATAGTAAACACACAGAGACTTATATTACTTAAACTGTTTGGCCTCATGGCTCAGGCTTCTTGCTAACTGTTTTTATATCTTAAATCAACCCATTTCTATTAATCTATATCTTGCCACATGGCTCATGGCTTACCAATATTTTACATGTTGGTACTCATGGTGGCGGCTGGCTTAGCCTTCATGTTCCCAGAATTCTCTTCTCTGCTTGTCCCACCTATACTTCCTGCCTGGCTACTGGCCAATCAGCATTTTATTTATACAGGGTGATATCCACAGCACCCAGCATTTGGGAGGCAGAAGCAGGTGGATCTTGAAGTTTGAGTCCAGCCTGGTCTACAGGGTCAGTTGCAGGACAGCCAGGGCTACACAGAGAAACACTGTCTCAAATAACCTAAATAAATAAATAAATAAATAAATAAATAAATAAATAAATAAAATAAGCAATTACTAATTATGCCATTTTTGCCTTGTACACTGGACATAGAGAAATAATGCAGCTTTTCCAATTTCCACAAAAGCTATTCCCTTAACCTTCACTGGGTAAAAGACAGCATGATGCCTTGAGGGTCTGGTTTAAAATAGTAACAAGCAAACAAAGAAGTTAGAGGGACTGACAAACTTTGCCATGTTTGTGAGGTGTCCTGAATAGAGTATTTTAGATTTGCAAGAGGCTGGCAGTTCACAAAAAGCTGCTGCCCTGGTCAGATGGAGGCAAGGAACAAGAGAAAGATGAGATCAGAAGGAGGAAAGGAGAAGGGCTGATATCAGAAGTATGGGAAGGTTCTTTCAGACGTTGTGAAGCCACAGATGGTGTAATGTACAGGACAAATGGGTTGCCTTGATGGGATGTTCAGTGTCCACTTCATAGCCAAATGCAGAGGGCACTTGAACCAATTGGGAAACAGAGACTTCGTTAAATTCTGGTGGGCAGAACATGCCATCTGTGGTCCCTGCCTGTTTTCTCTGCCTAATAAAGACTTGGATTGTTTTGTTTCATTTTTGTTTTCAAAATAATAGTCTTTTATCTGGTTGTTTTCTCAGGCTATAGAATTCTTGTTTTTGAACCCGGATTTGTGTGTATCTGAGAGGGACCTTGTCTTGAGACCATTTTTTTTTTCTTTTGCTGGTTCCTTAGAGACCATTTTTTTTCTTTTACTGGTTCCTTAAATCTCCACAGTCCATGGTGTCACTGAGCTAGCACAGAGGTAGCTATGTTTGCTTGTTGAATTGTGTGTTGTTGAGCTGGGGCATCTCCAGGCATCCTTTAGAAATCTATACTTTATACTGAAAGCCTAAAAAGTCCATGTTTTAGTGACCATTTTTTTTTTTGGTTTTTCGAGACAGGGTTTCTCTGTGTAGCTTTGTGCCTTTCCTGGAACTCGCTTTGGAGACCAGGCTGGCCTCGAACTCACAGAGATCCGCCTGGCTCTGCCTCCCGAGTGCTGGGATTAAAGGCGTGCGCCACTACCGCCCGGCTAGTGACCATTTTTTTTTTCTCTTCACAATTACCATGGTTACCAACAAATCTATAGAAGCAGAGATCTTCCCACTTCCCACTTACTTCTCCTTCCTAGGCTCTTCCTTTGTTTCACTGGCTTCTGTTGCTTCCTGCTTGATTTTCAGTAGTCTGTTTTAGACAGGGTCACCTGCTCCCAGACTAGTCTTGAACTCACTATGTAGTCAAGGATGACCTTTGAAGTTCTGATCCTCTTGATTCCACACCACAAGGGATGGGAATGACAGTCAAGACCCACCATGCCCAGTTTATGTGATGCTAGGGTGCCAACTAAGCTTCGTCCCAAGCCCCAGCCCCTTTGGGTTTGAATCTCTTCGTCCTGTTCCCTTTTTCTTCTTCTACTTTTTTCTTTGGCATTCTCACACTCTTCCTTTAATTCATTTACTTAAGAAGTTTTCTTTTGATTATATTCATTGAGAATTATGATGACTAGTCCAGATGATAATTTAGATTTATTTTTATATTTTTACAGCCTATACTTTTGAAAGATATTTCTAAAATGCTTAACAACAACAACAATAAGAACACCATAACATTGAATTCTAGGATATTTAAAGTACAAAAGAATATGAATGAATCTTTAATTCTATACAAGCATTATTCAGCTATAAATATCATAGCCAAGTAAGAGGGTGTGCTCATAGTGGCAATGCTCTGGGAGTGGGGCTATGCATTGGCATTTTCAATATGAGAGACTACTTGAATTTTGCAGAAATTCTGGAATCCTGGGCTGTTCCCACTAAATACCAGTATTGCCAACTGAGTCATTGGCAACTAAGGGTACACACATAAATTTTTCAAATGAAATGCTAAGGCTTATTATGCTGTAGAACTTTTTCATTATACTAAAACTGTGATGGTTTCTAAAAAAGGATATCATCATTTAGGCAGTTGCTCCCTTATTATTCACTTGAATTTCTTATGGTTATAACAAAGTAGTTATGAAGATACACAAACACGTTGATGTTGAGGACTAAGTGCCAGGTAGTTGCAACAAGAATTGGCACATGAAGCTGGATGTGGTGGCACAGGCCTTTAATCCTAACCACCAGCAGGCAGAGGCAGTTGGATCTTTCTGAGTATGAGATCATCCTGGTCTATACATCAATCCCAGGCCATCCAAGGCTATAATGTGGCTCTGTATCAAAAGAAAATAAGAAAGGAAAGAAGGAAGGAAGGAAAGAAGGAAGGAAGGAAGGAAGAAAGAAAGAAAAAGAAAGAAAGAAAGAAAGAAAGAAAGAAAGAAAGAAAGAAAGAAAGCAAAAGAGAAAGAAAAAAGAAAAAAAAGAAAGAAAGAGAGAGAGAGAGAGAGAGAGAGAGAGAGAGAGAGAGAGAGAGAGAGAAGAATTGGCACATAATGGTGTGCCAATGGATTGTGGTAGACTGTGTGTGCAAGGTCCTGGGTTCAGTCTCAAGGACCATGAGAAAATTATTAAATAAAAAACAAAAACCAAAGCCACCTCTAGGTGACACAAAAAAGGCTGGAGAGATGACTCATAGATTAAGAACATCTACTCTTCCAGATGTTCATTCAGCCCCATGCCTGTCAGTCTATATCAAAGAGATCTGATGCCCTTTTCTGGCCCCCATGGACATCTGAACACACATACACATATACACAAACATACATACACATAAATAACAATTAAAAATCTTTGAAAATGTGGTATGCAAAATATTGTCATTCAGTTTGAAAGCATAAAAAAAGATTACATTTCTCTATTGAAACCCTACAGATAAGACTAAAAATCATTTAAATCTTTTTCTACCATGAGATCTTTGGGGAAATTCTGTCAGGTAAATTATGAAAGTTCTGCAGGGCTAATCTGAGCACTAGTCTTCATGAATAAACGTAACTATCCTATGTTCAGTGCTGCAAAAACCACAGTCCAATGACAGTATTCATGAGTCCAGGATTTTAAGTCTTCTGATACAGTTCACATTGGCTCTAAGCATGACACAGATCTTTTAGTTGTTGACATGTGACACTTTTCATTTCAAAGCAAGAGATATAAGTTAGTCAAAACTCACCTGTGGCAAACTTTGCAAAAACACTTTAACAAGGCAAAGTGAGGGGCATGAAGACTCATTTGAAGAGGTGAATTGTACCATATTTTTGTGATGCACTCCAGCAGTTATTAATATACATTTGTTGAGAAGGCCCACGGTACTCAGGTTAAAAAAACAAAACAAAACATAACTCTGATCAAAATAGGGCTCCTTAATGTACTTCCTTCTTTCCCACAGAGGTAACATTGGCTGTTTGAACCAGAAAGCATTAGTTGTCAGGCTAACAAAGTCTAGCCAGGGCAAGGACTTCATGAGAGGCCAGTTTATTATCTCATGCTGTGTTTAAACTAAAACCCCTCATGTCTATGTGATGAGTCAATGAGATGAGTCAACCTACATCTTTGCAGTGGCCACATTCCTGGGAAAGTAACTTGTCAGTAGAAATGATTAAACAGGAATAAGTTTGACTTCAATGCTGCCCGGCTGGTGAATTATATTTTTAGAACAATCAGTTTAAATCCTACAGATTGAAATTGTGCTGCTCGCTAACTGCCTGGGCGATTTGGCATGAAATCTAATTTGCTTTAACATGCATGGAGGTTAAGCAGAGGGGTGTTGCTTCCCATTTGAGAGTTGCCATGTTACTTAGAAGAGCAAAACTAAAGTCCTTCCTTTCCCTTGTTCAAAACAGGTGTGCTGCTCCGGCCCAAATGCAGTCTTCTAATCTACCTGTCTGGGCTCAGTTTCTCTTTCCTCTGATTCTCCTTTCTCAACTTAGATGAGCACTTAGTATGAATTGGGCACTTTCTTAATTGATGGCTTAATTAACACTTGCAAGAGTTAGCTTCACAGATTAATGACTGAGGAAACTTGACAACTCCTGACTTTTACTGCATCTGTGGGCTGGGCATTTCTGGGGGCTTCCTAGGTTTTCATGTCCCAGGAGGAGTTGAATAAAGACCAATGGATTTTAGTAGCAAACAAAGCATTTACAAAGAGGGCAGAGGTGAATAAAGCAAAGAGTAGTTTGAACAGCCCCTCTGTAAACAGGGTTACATCTTCATGAGTCATTTACACAACATAGACTTTCTCGTGCATGTTCTGTTTTATGTCGGCTACATACAACTTCATGTATCATATGTTTCATTAAGTTCTTCAACCCCCACCCAGTCATGTGCATATTAGTATTAGAATTAGCCACAAGTTATCTTTATATACTCTGGAGTACCTCTGCGTCAGGGGTGGGATTTAGTTGACTTGGGAGTTAGGGTGGCCAGATGTGTAGAGTTCCTCTCAGTGTTGCCTAGTCCTTTCATATGCTCATTTTCATCATTTGCACAAGGCTGACCCTGGTCCTCAGTCTCCACTCCACTCTCCTGCCTCCCAGGTATAAGAGGTGGGCAAGGCCGGCTGTCAGGGTTGTTTATTTTTATTCTTTCATCTTTGCCTTCCTAGACTAAAACCCTGATCCACATTGAGTGTGTGCAGTTGCCAAAGAAACTTTTAGAAGAAAAGGTTCTTAAGGTTTGGCCATTTGTCTGATATAAGCTAACTAAAAAATAAATCATAGAAATAGATGCCAAGCAGGGCAGTGGTAGCACAGCTCTTTAATCCCAGCACTTGAGAGGCAGAGGCAGGTGGATCTCTGTGAGTTTGAGGCCAGCCTGGTCTATACAGTTCTGGACAGCCAAGGCCATTACAGGGAGAAACCTTGTCTAGAAAAACCAAAAAGAAAAAAGAAAAGAAAAAGAAAGAAAAAAGAAAAAGGAGAAAAAAATGATGCCAATAATAACATTAATCAAACACTAACAGTTTGTTGTTGCTGGTGAGTCAATGCCTTGAATCTAGTGAAGGAGCTGAGGTCTTTCGGACGTTTTCTATGCCCAAAACTAGTAAAATGTAATGAATGTTAAAAATGCATCAGTCGTGGGTTCGTCAGTGGTTAAGAATGCTTCATCTTCTAGAGCAGACAAGTTCCATTCCCAGCATCCATATCAGGTGACTTACAACCACCTTGCAGAGGACCTGATTTGGTTCCCAGTACCCATGTCTGATTCCCAGTACCCATGCTGGGCAGTTTACAACCTCCTGTAATCCAGTTCCAGGAGATCCAACACCTCCTGGCACCTGTGGGCACCTGCACTCCTGTGGCATCCATTCACACTAGCACATATACATATACATATAAACAAAAAGGCATTAGTCAGAGGTCTGCTGTGTCATGGAATCCATGCGTCCAGCTGATTTTCCACTCTCTAGGATGCCCACCCCTTATACCTGGGAGGCAGGAGAGTGGGGTGGAGACTGAGGACCAGGGTTAGCCTTGTGCAAATGATGAAAATGAGCATATGAAAGGACCAGGCAACATTGAGAGGAGCTCTACACATCCGGCCATCCTAACTCCCAAGTCAACTAAATCCCACCCCGATGCAGAGGTACTCCAGAGTATATAAAGATAACTTGTGGCTAATTCTAATACTAATATGCACATGACTGGGTGGGGGTTGAAGAAGCTAATGAAACATATGATACATGAAGTTATATGTAGCTGACATAAAAAAAAGTGAACTGGAATGCTGGGTAAATAGCCCCTGTTCATACCGAGGGTAATGTTTGGTAGTTTCTGGGCACTGTGCACTGGAATTCTCTTTAAGGCCACTCCTAGATCAGTAAGTGTTCCCTCACTGGAGTCTTGCAAATACTCATTTTTTATTTTACTTATTTATCCTCCCACAATTGAAATGAAATAGTTGTTTAGTCCTCAGAAGAGTCCTCCTTACTTTATCATTTTACCTGCTTAATGGATCCTGGTAGGATTCATTATTTGACACATTATGTAACTTTGCCATTTGTTTCTTTTCTTTTTAACAAAAAATAATTTAAAATTCATATTCTAGTTTGTGTGTGTGTGTGTGTGTGTGTGTGTGTGTGTGTGTCGTGTGTATGCATGTGCATATGCCAAAGTGCAAATGTAGGAATTAGAGGGTAACTTCCAGGAGTGAGTTCTTTTCATTCAATACCTGGGTAATTGAGATTGAACTGACATCATCAGACTTGGGAGCCAGTGCCTTTACCCAAGGAGCCATTCATCCCTGGCCTCATAACTATGCTACTTATTGAGATAATAGTCAATAATTACTATAATAGATTTCAGAAGAATTCTGTGCTTTATCTAATGAACAACTTGTTTATATGAATTTATTATCAAACAAATTTATCTGTGAGGGAATATCAAACAAGAGGGAACATTTTAACTTCTTCCTCACTGTGTAGGTTCCCTCATTTCAATTTCCCACACTGATGTGATGTCAGATTTAGAGGTGATTTTTTTTCTTTGTTTGAGACTGGGTCTCACTGTGTAGCCCTGGCTGACCTGAAACTCAAAGAGCTATGTAGACGAGAATGACCTTAAACGCGTAGAGTTTTGCCTGCTTCTACCACCAGAATCCTCCCTCCCTCCCTCCCTCCCTCTGCCACTCCTTCCCTCCCTCCTTCGTTTCTTCCTTCCTCCCTCCCTCCTCCCCTCCTTCCTTCCTTCCTGCCTTCCTTCCTCCTTTTCTTTAATTTTTATTTTAGTTTAGCATACAGATGAATGCATTTAATTGTGATATCTTGGTACATTGTTTCGTTACGCTTGACTCTCATTCATTTCCTTTCCCCACTTCCTCCCCTTCTGCCCATTTCCTTTTCTAGCTGGTTCCCTTTCTTGCCCCAACTGCTTCCTTACTGCATATATTCCCTTAACTTCCCTGTTTCCCACTTTCCTTAAGATCTCTCCCTCCCTTAACAACGTTCTTTCTAGCTTCTTGCACAACACACATATAACAAAACACACATACATGTATACATATATTTTATGTATATGTGTGTATTTAAATTTATACACATATATATGTTTACACACACACACACACACACACACACACACACACACACACACACACCACAGATCCTAGAGATCTGCCTGACTCTGTCTCCAAAATACTGGGATTAAAGGAGTATGCCACCACTGCCTGGCTTAAATTTTACACTTTCAATATCAAATATATTTTACATGCTTTTTAACCACCAAATATTTAAAAAAAGTCACTGCAGAATTAGAACTAGAAAAACAATTAGCTTTATATCCTCTTTCACAACATGTCTATTGCCTGGTTTCAGTCCTTCTTCATTCCCTCATATTTAGTCTTTCTTGTTCTCTTATCTTCATATTATAATGTACATGAACATTTGTTTGCATACATACATACATACATGCATAGATATTATTGGCTAGATTCCACATATGAGAAAGAACAAGTTTCTTGTTGTTCTTTCTGAGATTGTAACATAGAAGGATTTAACATGTAGAGTATTAAGGGAGGTCATACAATCTCAGAAAAAAAAACACATTTGAGAAAGAACAAGTTTCTTCTTGTTCTTTCTGAGATTGTAACATAGAAGGATTTAACATGTAGAGTATCAAGGGAGGTCACACAATCTCAGAAAAAAAAACACATTTTATTTTTATGGCTGCATGAAATTTGATCTTGTGTATATGGCACATTTTCTCTATCTATTCATCAGCTAGTGGACAGCTAGGTTTGTCCATATCTGTGGTGATATTTTGTCCCCCAATATATTGTGCACCCTAATAAACTTATGTGGGGTCAGAGAACAGAATAGCCACTAGATAGACATAGAGGCCAGAAAATGGCACACACACCTTTAATCTTACCACTTGGGAGGCAGAGATCCATCTGGATCTCTGTGAGTTCAAGGCCAAATTGGAAACAGCCAGACATAGTGACACACACCTTTAATCCCAGAAAGTGATGGCAGGAAGCAGAAAGGTATATAAGGTGTGAGGACCAGAAACTAGAGGCTTTTAAGCTTTTAGGCTTTTAGCAGCAGTTCAGCTGAGATCCATTTGGATGAGGACTCAGAGGCTTCCAGTTTGAGGAAACAGGATTGGCTGAGAAGTTGGCGAGATGAGGTTAGCTGTGGCTTGTTCTGCTTCTCTGATCTTTCAGAATTCACCCCAATACCTGGCTCCAGAGTATTTTTTATTAATAAGACCGTTTAAGATTCATGTTACATGTATCTAGGCTATTGTGAATAGTACAGGAATAAATAATTCTTCATATTCAAAAGTGTCTTTGTGGAGTGTTTATACACAGTCTTTATGATTCATACCCTAGTGGTAGAGTTGGCTGAACAGTAGTTTTGTTTCATGTTTCTGAGGACCCTCTACTGCTATCCAGTGAGGCTGTACCAGTAAATGGAGGTTTATCTTTCCCCACATCCTACCAGCAATCAAGGTCCCCCACTAGCATTCAACTGTAATTTATTCTCTTGATAATAGCCATTCTGACTGGGGTGAGATAGAGTCTCGAAGAAGCTTTAATTTGCATTTCCAATTTCAATTTACTATGGTTCTTTGTCATAATGGACTTATGTGACCCCTGGCGTATAAAAGTCCAATTGTCCTGATTTGTCAAGTGTCGATCCTGTAGACCACTCAGGTTAGAGTCTTTCTAGCATAGCCTGTAATGGGTTATTGTATGTCTGGGTGCAGAGTACACTTAAATTTTTAAAGGGCTATACTACCCAACTAAAGAACTCATGCTTCTTAATTGAAGCTCCTTTTTGTCATGCCTCAGTAGAAAGAATTCTGAATGAGTATATGACATAGGCTCCCGAACCACCTCTCCACATTTGTGCCACATGAGCATACCACAGGGCATCCTTGTCCTTAAAAAGCAGTTTCTGCTCCATCCAGAAAGTACTGAGCTACTGCCAAGGAAAGGAGCAAACCTGGGTGAGGGTGCTTTGTAAACTCTAATGACATCTTGCTTTGAAAACATGACATTATTTAGTGTCCTGAAGAAGCAAGATGCTAATAATTTCTTATTGGTGTAAATTAATACACTTACCAAATAAGACTAATGGGGGAGACTGCTTGATGGTGATAGAGGCTCATTTAAAATGTAGTCTCTGTCTGTGCTAGTTCTCAGGAGTTGCCTTAATACTAAGGAGAGTGGTGCATGCTGGGTAAATAGGAGTCAAAGTGAGAACTGGAACATTTGCTGTGAAGAGCAGCCCTCTGAGTTTTGGTGAAACATATAGTACTCACACTTGAGGTTTTTGTTTGTTTGTTTTGTTTTGTTTTGTCTTTGTCTTTTTTGGCTACCTCTGCTTAACTTTTAACAAGTGAGTACGTTGCATGGCCTCAATGTGGCATCTTTACTTCAGAGTTAGTTTCACCCAAACACCTCACTGAAAGAAACAAACACACCAATAAAAAATGCTCTGTGTGAAGGGTAAAAGTGGATGAAATTCTTGAAGTGTGTAAGTAGGAGAGAGAGATGAGTGAGGGCAGATGGACACTCTGGAAGAGTGATGAAGAGGTGATTGCTGTACTTGTTTGAAAATGTTTTTTGTTCAAAGCCATTATGATCAAACCACCCACTAAGGCCATAATTAGAAGACAACAAAAAATAAAACAAACAAATAAACAAAAACACCTGAATCTAGGGACTGGAGAATTAGCCCTGCAATATGAACACTAGTTGCTCTTTCAGGGGACCTGGGTTTAGTTCCAAGCACCTACATGGTGGCTCACAACTGTCTATATCTTCAGTTCCAGTGGATTCTATGTCCTCTTCTGGCCTCTAGAGACACCAGGTATGTATATGGTACACATACATATATACATGCAGGCAAAACGCTCGTGAACAAACTATTATTTATTTACTTATTTGTTTGTTTATTTATTTATTTGAGACAACACCTCTCTATGTAACCCTGGTTGTCCCAGAACTCTCTGTGTAGACAAGACTGGCCTGAATTCCCAGAGATCAGCTTACCGCTGTTTCCAGAGGGCTGGGATTAAAGGCATATGCCACCACACCTGACTGCATGCAATAAATCTTTAAATATATATATATATATATATATATATATATGAGTCTGAATGAAAGTTTCCAGAAAAAAAGTCACACCTGTGTTAAATATTCTATAAGGCTGATTGACTGATAAGAACTTCAATGATGGTAGGGAGCCGGATATTGTAGATTCAGAGCCAAATCCTCTTGGGTTATCTCCAGCCTTCTAAGCAGCCATTTATTGCCCAACTCTGTGTAGGAAGTAGCATCCTCTGATTCTAGGCAAAACCTGAGTTCAACAGCTTTTTCTTTCACCAATCTGAAGGTTACTCATGTCATCAGATAGCTTTGAAGGCCTATAATAGAGGTTTCTTCGCTTTGCTATAACCCTGATATACCAAATAGTGTGTTTAAGAGGGGTTTTTATTAATGGTTTTCACTGTTCTGTTCCCATTAAAACAAAACAAAAACAACAAAAACAAAACTGCTTCATGAAGCTGTTACCACAGTAGAACATGGCATTTGTGTTACCATAGTAGAACATGGCATTTGTGTAACATGAATCTATGTTCTCAGTCCATTGTCACTTATGTTTGTTTCTTAAATAAACTGTCTCTTGTTCCCTTAGAGGGAAGATCTGTGTCTTTTGTACCATCGAGTCCTATAACACCCTTGTTCCCTGTTGCATTGATTGTGTCTACAGAGTTGTGCAGAATTTTAAAGTTTGTTTATTTTATGTGTGTGAGTGTTTTGCCTTCATGTGCGTCTGTTCAACATGTGAGTGTCTGATATCCACAGAGGTCAGAAGTTCCCTGGAACTGGAGCTATAGACCATTGTAAGCTGCTATGTATGTGCTGTGAACCTACCCTGATCTTCTGTAAGAGCAGCGAGTGCTTTTAACTACCAAGTGTCTATCCTGCCTCTTGGGACATAGTTTCAAGAGTGTGGAGGGATCAAGTCAAACAGAACCACCATCATTATATGGACTTTGAAAGCAAATGAGCAAATTGAATACTTGGAGAGTTTTACCAAAGAAATCTTAAGGAGGATAGCATTTATTTAATTCAAATATTTGGACATGTCTTGAGCATAGTTACAACTATAGTGAAGCACATTCCCAACAGAGTGTCCAAGATCTTTTCTAGGAAGTAAACTATTTTCAGAAGTGAGAAATTCAAGATCTGGTTTGTGGAACTGTATTCTTGCTTCTGCTCTTGGTGGTTTGTGGATTCTAGATGGCCTTTGTGACTGACAGGAGGAGCTCAGACTTATGGGATGCAGTTATCTGCAGCGGTGCTGGGCCAAAGATCACTATCTGGGCTGGAAGGTAGACAGAGAATTGTAGGTTTCTCTCTGTTAGAAATCACTCTGTTACACACTTTGCCACAATATCTGTTGCTATGATCCCACTGTACACTCTGTATGCAGTTTTCTGTCTGACCCATAAATGCTTTTTGTTTCGTATTCAGTGAGATCATCCATTTGTCTGCTCCTCATCTTTACAGTAAGACCTCATTTAACATGTGAGAATGTCCATGTATCATTTTCGGGATGGGGAACATTCCAGATACTATACTAGTTAAGGGGTATCTGACTAAGCCTCCTTAACTGTTGTAGACACTGCTAGACACTTACCTCAATTCCATTCTTATGCCTTTACTAATAACACTGCATACATTGAACATATGCTTTGCTAAAATACCCCAGAAGTTGTCTTTTCGGGCACCCTTAATGGTATTATATGACATAATTTTGGTCAGTACCATGTATGCAGAAGGCTTCTGGGTGAGAGACTTTCTTTCTGATTAAATGACAATATCAGCATGCCACTTTATGCTTTTCTTTTTTCTTATTTTTTCTGGTTGTGGGTATAGTGTCTGGAGGTCTAACCCTTCTCCTGTGATAAGAACCAGAGTTATACTCTGAGGATAGAGATACTGACTTCTGTGAGATGTTGTCCTCAAACCCATCAATCTTCTGAAAAAAAAAATGTCATCTGAGATAAGTACACTGCTCTTGGGTAAATCTCAGTTACACACTGCCATGTTCTAATGGTCACCACACCAGAGGCAAATAACTTGGCCTCATTTGGGTGTGAGCAACTCAGTGTCCTAAGTTATCAGTAGAGGTGCTCTCTCATACATGGCAGGCTAATTCGTTTTCTGCATTGGATAGATTTTACTTCCTTACCTGAACTCGTCTGTGATTAAAACACTCCTTTGGTCCATGAACATTAAACTGGCAGTTCTAATTAGGTAGAATAATTTTTACTGTCTAGAGGTTAAAATAAATGACACCCAAGAAAAATGAATATTTGTCTTGCACAGCCTATAATGCTGAGTAAATAGTCACATTGTTCACCTTTTTGTTCCCCAAAGATTCCATTTCTGAGCTTGTCCATTTCACTCTTCAAAATGATCACTGTCCCCTACTGGAGCCCTCTTTATCCTCAGTAACTCTGTTATGTCAATTATGTAATAGTTCGGTCCTTTTTGGCTTTGTTTCATTTTGACTCTCCTCTCTGCAAAGCAGCCTGCAGAGCAATGAGGTAGGGAACATGCCTGCTGGACCTGATTTTCTTCTCTAAAATAGCTTTGGCTACCAGTTAGTGATAAAAACGACTTGGCTCACTGTAGAAGCCAAAAGCCAGAGAAGTGAATTTAGTTTCATGATGGTACAAAGATGACTCCTGGACAGAAAATGGGACCTATGTTTGGTTTGAGCCTAAATGGAGAGCAGTAAAATGCAGTGGAAATATCACTATAGCAGAATCAGGTCACCAGAGATTTCAGTCTGTTGTGTCTAACTCCTCATCCTGAAGCTGCTGTGGTCCTGAGCAAGCACCTTGGGCCTTCTGGATGTCAGTCATAAAATGAGTTGTCTGACGATCTCCCCATATCAAATACCACAAGCCATAAAGGTTTACTCCACACTCATGGTTGGTTGGACACTGTCCCAGTAAAGGAGATGCAGGATTAAGCTGAGAATAAAGGAGATTATCAAGGCTTGAGAGTCCAGGGAATGGAAGAGACCAGGAGGGAGCCTGTCCTGAAGAAAATGATGAGTTCAGAGGGGAAATCAGAGTGTTAATTGAAGTATGCCTCTCTGGTTTCCACAGCTCATCCATACTGAAGCCTTTTCCAATCATCGCATCTGCTGTTGGTGTCACCATATAGGAACTCTTAAGGCATTCCTAGTGGTGCCATTCGTTCAGAACTTACCATCAGATTCCCTTCTGGGCGTTTTTTCTATTTTTCAAATAGACAGAGAACACTTAGGGGTGGGGTGCTTCTGTCTGGCTATATCACAGAAGTTGGGGGCACCAAGTATTAAGTAAGTCTCCAAAGATATTTTATGCCAGTTGAATGGGATTGAGAGCACTGGGAGGGAGGAGTGTTAACAATAGGCAGGATGATTGCTCATAACCTAATGCAAATCAGAAGTTGCATGCTTTCCCTCTCAGGTGCTCAAATCATGGTAAATCAAAAGGCCAGTTAGTGGGTGTGCTCGAGCATCATAGTTCTTACTTATTCTGTGTTATGCATTCTGCACTATGGATCACACTGTATTTCTCTTTTGAATCACGGATAAAATACCATGACCAAAAGCAAGTTAGGGGACAAAATGGTCCCCGAGAGACACAATCCTCCATGGCAGGGTAGACGGGAAACAGGCAGGGAAGAGATGGCAAGAGGGACAAGAAGCTGGCTGACCATATTTCGCCTACATGCAGGGAGCAAACAAGAGAACAGGAAGTGGGGCCAGGCTATTCATTTTCAAAGCCAGCCCCCAGTGATGTTCTTCCTCCAGCAAGTGTCCACCACTGAAAGGTTCTGTAAACTCCCCTGACAGCATCACCAACTGGGGGTGGGGGGGGTCAAGTGTTCAAACACATGAGCCTGTGGGGGACATTTCCCATTCAGATCAGCACAATCACTAAGACTCATCTTTACAGTGAATTTTGGAGACATTTAGAATTGCTCACTTTTGGCAAGAAAGGAAGGAAAACACAAGAGGAAGGAACAGGATGGGAGAAGTGAGCATGATGTTCTGTAGACACGTTTCTGTGCTCTCACAGTCAATTTGTATTTGGCAGTGTGAACATATTGCCCACTCTGCATCCTGAGGGAAGGAGGGATTAGTTACATTCTGTTTCACAGTGTCTGTCATAGAGCTGAGCACAGTACAGAACCCTCTCCTGAGAACTGACTGACTCCAAGAGGATATGTGATATGGTAGCAGAATATAGGGAGCAGAGGGAAGATCTCAAGCATCCTTTTCTTTATTCTATTTTTTTTTAAATGGGGAGGTGAGGCAAGGCCTTATGTAGCCCAGGCTGGCCTCAAACTTACTCATTATGTAGTCAAAGATGACCTGGAACTTTTGATCCTCCTACTTCAACCTTTCCAGTGCTGGCATTATAAGTGTGTAGCAAAGCATCCAGAACTTCAGGTTTTATAGACAAACTCTACCAACTGAGCTGAGGATAATTTTTCCTATCAAATCTGCCCATTGAGCTCAAGCATTGAGATTAAAAGGCAGGGCTAATGGTGTAGCTAGAGTTTTCCTGCCTGGCCCATGGTCAGGATAAATCTCTTTCACCTGCCAGTCCCACAGCCGCTCAGACCCAACCAAGTAAACACAGAGACTTATATTGCTTACAAACTGTATGGCTATGGCAGGCTTCTTGCTAACTGTCCTTATATCTTAAATTGATCCATTTCTATAAATCTATACATTGCCACATGGCTCGTGGCTTGCCGGCATCTTTACATGCTGCTTGTCCTGGCGGTGGCTGGCAGTGACTCCCTCTGCCTTCCTGTTCTTTTTATTCTCTCTGTTAGTCCCGCCTATACTTCCTGCCTAGCCACTGGCCAATCAGTGTTTTATTAGCAACACATTTGCCATACAGAACATCCCACAGCATAATGGTCACTGGCTGGAAAACTTGGACAAATTCATAACCTACTTGATGCATATATGTGTTGGATTCAAACATTCACCTACAAAGATGGTCAGTGGTCACTGCAGGACCTGGACCAGATGCTTTTCCTTACTGAGTCAGGGTACTGTGTTAGAAGGTTGCAAGGCAGAAGTAAGGTTTATCTTTGTAGAAAACAAAGATAAAGACAAGTGGGTCTTTTGCCCAAACTCTAGTTGTCTTAGGGTTTACTGTTGCTGTGATGAAACACCATGAGCTCCTTGGGAAGGAAAGGGTTGATTTCAGCTTACACTTCCATTTCACTCACTGTTTACCATCAAAGGAAGTCAGGACAGGAACTCAAGCAGGGCAGGAACCTGGAACCAGAAGCTGATGCAGAGACAGTGGAGGAGTGCTGCTTACTGGCTTGTTCCTCGTGATTTTCTCAGCCTGTTTTCTTATAGAATCTAGGACCACCAGCCCAGGGGTGGTGCAGTCCTAATGGGCTGGGCACACTGCTATCAATCATTAATTAAGAAAATGCACCACAGACTTGCCTACAGCCCAGTCTTATTGGGGCATTTTCTCAACTGAGGCTCCCTCCTTAGATGATTCTAGTTTATGTCAAGGTGACATAAAATTAGCCAGTACACTAGTTTTCATGAATGTAGTTTCTGAGGGAAGAGGATCCATATCTTTGTTCATTTCTTAGCTTCACAAACTGAGACAGCATTCTTAAATCAGTCATTTGTTGGCTTCATTGTCCATAGAGTAAGGATTCACATCTGTTTCATCGTGTTGGAATATAGTATACTTGCTAATCATGATGTTTTGCTTGCTATTTCTTCAGCCTTGCACGTGTCTGATATGTAATAGATGATCAAGATATATATTTGTGATACAAGGTCTCATTATGTACCCTAAATTAGCTGGGAAACCTCTATATAGTCGAAGTTGAGCTGGAATTTGAGATCATCCTTCCTCATGCTCTCTAGTCCTGACATTTACAAACATGATCCAGTGTGGCCAGCTCTCAAAATATTTTTGTAAAATGAATATAGACATGAGGGTTGTTATTAGTCCTGTCGTTTTTATTTTTGCTTTTTAGCCTGTGCATCCTTTAAAGAAATTTTGATAAATCACACATTCCCTTGAGCAACTTAAAAAGTGCAAAATAATTCATCCTAAGTCTAATAATTAAAAAAAGATACAATTACCAGTTTATTGTATATTGTGTATTCTTGTTTTATAAAGCAAAATCATCACATCATTCTTTTGAAATATAGTTAGTCCACATAAATATTGTCATGGTCCACTGAAAAGCTTGAGTCCTGAACATCTTCGGGCATTGCTTTATTCTTTTTCTCTTGGAGTCTCCATTCTCTCTCATTAGATGTATTAAGACTAAAGCAGTATGTTTTCAGAATTGATCATTTTTATTGGATTTTTTTCTAACTCTCAATTAATATGGGATCACTGATTGGAATAATAAAAAAAACTTTCTTCATTGTTGCATTGATGCCATTAGTAAAAATAAAGTGACTGTGTGTATGTGTGTGTGTGTGTGTGTGTGTGTGTGTGTGTGTGTGTGTGTGACTTTAGCACTCTGCTTGGCTTTATTGACCTTTTTGACTACATAGATGCCAATAATCCAGCTGATTAGTTACTGTAGCTTCATAGTTACAGATTCTGGTAGAACAACTCTTCCAACTTTATTATTCTTTAAGATAATCTTAGTTTTTCTATTTCCTTGGATTTCCATATAAATTCAAAATCTGATTGTCAATTTCTGTATCCCCCAAACTCAAAGTACATGCCACTGTGATTTTTATTGAAATTGTGTTCAGCTTGTAGATCAATTTGACAAGATCCACCAGTGCAATGAGGTTGAATCACTGTATTGGTGGCCATCAGGGACCTCTCTACTTATTTGCATCTTTAATTCATCTTTACAAAGGTTTTAATATAGTGGTCTTAAACATCTGTGAAATTTACTCCCAGGTAATTGATATTTGGGGAAATATTATAGAAAATAGTGAACAAAATATTGAATTGATATTTAATTATTTTTAATGTACTATAAAGTTACACATACTATATTACAAATCATACTGAGTTGAGCTCTATTGGTTATTGAAAGGTAGTACCACAAATGGCACATCTTGTGATGAATAAAGATAAAGCAGAGTCCTTGGAACTCATTCTGTAGACCAGGCTGACCTTGAACTCATAGAGATCTACCTGTCTCTGGAGTGCTGGGATTAAAGGGGTGTGTAACCACCTCCTGGTTATTTCTTTGTGTGTGTGTGTGTGTGTGTGTGTGTGTGTGTGTGTGTGTGTTTGAGATAGGATCACACTATGTCTGTTGGTTGTCCAGGAACTTGCTATGTATTTCAAACTGTCCTCCAATTTTCTATCCTTCTGTTTTAGCCTTCTAAATGCTGGGATCACAGACCAAACTAAATACACAGTTTATAGATAGTCTTAGATCGAGTTTCTGTTGCTGTGAAGAGACACCATGAACATGGCAACTCTTTGCAAAGGAAAAATTTAATTGGGGCTGGCTTGCAGTTTCAGAGGTTCAGTCTATATATTGGTGGGGCGCATAGCAGCATGCAGGAAGACATGGTGCTACAGAAGGAGCTGAGGTTCTACATCGTGATTAGTAGGCAGCAGAAGGAGACTGTGTGCCATAGTGGGCATAACTTGAGCATATGAGACTTCAAAGCCTGCCCCTACAGTGACACACTTCCTCCAACAAGGCCACACTTCCTAATAGTGCCACTCCCTATGGGGCAAACATTCAAACATATGATTCTATTTTGCTGTGTGTGCTCATGCGTATTTGCTATGGAACACTTGAAGGTCAGAGGACAAATTTCAGGAGTTGGTTCTGTCCTCCTGTGTGTTCCAGGAATGGAAGTCAGGTCCTTAGGACTGAGCGGCAAGCGTTTTACCTGAGAAGCCTTCTCATTGGCCCTCCCCATCTACCCCTATCCTTAGTGTGACATCATAGATGCTGCTACTCAAGCAAGCTATCAGCCACATCTTACATCCTTTTCAGGGTTTCTAAACTCTCAGCATGGAGCAGCCTCAAAGTAGGGTGGGTCAATAGGATTCTTTTCCTAAACTAAAGCCTTATATCCTATCTAGTCTCTAATCTGCTAATCTCAAGAGGAATGTCCTTTGGGTTGGAGGTTCATGTTGAATAGTTACCTCAGCTTCCCTACTGGGAAGTAGCTTTTCTTGCTAAAAATATTTCACCTAAAATCCATCTCAGTCCATCTCTCTATCTAACTTGATATCTAATCTTTTTTAAAAAATGATTTTATTATTGTTATTTTTTTTCTTTTTTTACGTCCTGACCACAGCTTCCCCTGCCCTCTACTCCTTTCAGTACCCCCCTCCCATTCTCTACTCCCTGCCCCCCCCCATCCACTCCTTCTGGGTTTCTACTCAGGAAAGGGCAGGTCTCCCATAGATATCAACCAAGCATGGCATATCAAGTTACAGTAAGACTAGACACCTCCCCTCGTATTAAGGTGGGACAAGGCAGCCTAGTATGAAGAACAGAGTCTCCAAAACCCGCAAAAGAGTGAGAGACAGTCTGTTCCCACTGTTAGGAGTCCCACAAGAAGACCAAGCTACACAACTGTTGCATATATGCAGGCGCACGTGTTTGTGTATGGCCATGCAAATGCCATGGCATATAAGTGGAGGTCAGAGGACATCTTGGTTTTCTTCTTCTGTCATTTAGAAGGTATTAAACTGAGGTGGTCAGGTTTGGCAATGAGTACCTGTACCAGGTGATCCCTCTCACTAGGCATACATTTTAATTACTTTGATGTCTCATTTCTCAAAAGCTTATCATGCTCTGAGAATGGATAGTACCCTTGGCTGTCTAGTAAACAGGGTCTCTTCTGTGCTCCAACTGTTCTTTATTGATTACATCAAAACTTACTGTGTTGTTATATTTAAGATTTGTAAAATACTGCTTATGTAGGCTCTAGGCTGATCTTCTAGCAGTTAAAACACCAACCCGAAGAGGTAATGAGTCTTCAACTATGCAAAATGGAACAAATATTGCCTTTTCAGTAAATGATGACAAGTGAAGAGTACCTAAGAAGATGTTTAAATGCATTTCTTGGTAGTAATGAGTGGTTAAAATATAGTAGTAGCTGCCATAGCTATACTTACTCTTGGACTGTATTCAACATAGCTGCTTATGAAGAATGTTACCAGTTCATTGAAGGTGACCCTAAGGAGGATGGAGAAAGCCAAAGGTCCAAAACAGACATGGTTTATGGGATGGCTTGTTTTCATTTCTAGATTGTATACCAATACTTTTACTTCCTCTTGGGAGAACCTGTAATGCTAGTTTCCGATGGTGATGGCTAATTTTAAATGACAACTTGCCCTCTTAGACTCACCCCAGAAGACAGCCTCAAATGAGAAAGTATTTAGGTCACATTGGCCTGGGAGGATTTCTGTGGAGGATTGTTAATTGAAGGTGGAAGACCCAATGTGAATGTGAGCGTCATTATTTCATCAACAATGTAAGAGTAGAGAAAGGTGGCTGAGCATAAGGACCAAGCAGGCTGGCAGCATGTGTGCACTCGTTTCTCTCTGCTCTTGACAGTACATGCGATGTGATTACTAGCTGACTGTCTGCCTTGGATTTACCTCTAGTGATAGACCGGAACCTGGAACCGTAAGCTGAAAAGGACCTTTCCTCTGATAAGTTGCTTTTTGGTCAGGTTGTTTTAATCACAGAAACAGAAACAAAATTAGGACACCAATGAAGAACTTTTTATGGTAATGACACAATCAAGGTGTGACTGGAATACTACACCAAGATTTAGTTACGGCATTCAGGGAAGTACAACACACAAGCAGGGGACCCAGCCCCAATGTCAACCCTTTTATTTATTTACATGTGTCAGTGTGTTACCTACTAAGGAAGTGCCTCTTTCCACAAAATCTCATCCCATGTCTCCAATTCCTCTTTGCAAAGGTGGAATGAAAGAAAAATAGTTTTATTAAATAAGGATGAAATGAGAAAGTACAATAGTTTGAAAAGACAAAGAAGAAATCTCACTGTGAGAGGCAGTGTGTGTGTTGTGGGAGGAGAGAATACAGGTATTGAATCTAGAGCCGCCTGTAGGATGGACAGATCAAGAGGCAGATGACACATCCCATCCATCTTTTCAAGACAGTCTTGTCTTGAAGACGACAGCACTCCTTGTCACCCATAGTTCATTTAACATTCTCTTGATAATTGGAGTGACCAGCTGTCTTAGTTAATTGGTTTTGCACAAAGGAAATAATAAACTCTAGGAGAAGAGACAGTTTTCTGACTTGGAGAGAGGTATTTCCTATGGTGAGACTGCCCCCACCCACAGAACTGGGAGATAAGGACAGTTTTTCCCAGGTGCAGACAGTTCAAAGCGATGCTTCCCAGGCAACCAGAGGAGGCTGCTCCCGGGGTGCAAAATGGCTAAGAGGCTTATTTAGTTCTTAAAAGCATACATATTTCAGAGAGAGTAAATAATACACAGTGCAAATTTTTCTAAAGTAAATATTCAAAGAAAAAAAGGGAACCTGTCTCTCTTCTTCCTAAATAGATTATTTGTTTTATCCTTTGTAAGATTTGTGTTTATCCTCAAACCTTTAGAAGTCACTCAGCCTTCCAGAACCAGTGGCCTCATCTGTAAAAATTGGAAGCAGTGTAATCGATAGCAGTTACTTTACTTCCGACTGATGTAACTAAGGAGCAGCACAACTCAGACCTGTCACTGTGGTGCTGACATGCCTTGGACTTTACTGGTCTAGACTGGGAGTGGAGTGCATACAAGCAGGTGATCTAATGCACACATGAAATTTGGGTTCTTAAATGAGCCTTTAGAAGGCTAAGAGTATCCTTTTGCAATAAAAGTCAGTTCTGCATTTATTTGTTGGAAATGAGTCTTTGTTCTCTGTCAGCCTGTCTTACCCAAAAGCACCAGTTTTCAGAACCTTTTTCCCGCTGGTTCTTTGTTACCAGTAAATTCTGATTCTATTTTCTTGTTTTTCTAAAGCCATAATAAATCCAAAGCTTGGTTAACTTGCCTTACTTAAATCACCAAGATACACACAGTTTTTCAGATACTGTATTTTTCAAAGACAGATCCAAAATGATTATTTTGGTTAAAGTTCTGCAGGATTCATTTCAGTATGAAAGGTCAGTATAAGTACAATAGTAGTTTAAATGTGAAAAGCAAGCAAATCAATTAATTCACTGGTAAGAACTTTTAAAAATTAAAAGAGAAACACTGATGTCCTTTCTTTGAATCCACACTGACTTAATTTGACATATTTGACACCTCAGAGCACAAAATACAAGCAAAGCAGAAATGATCAGGAACAACTCCATGATCCTGCTAAGAATAGGAATTAAATTGGGGGAGTGGAGAGATGGCTCAGCAGTTGGGAACATTTGACGATTTTGCAGAGGACAGTAGCTCAGTTCCCAACACTGATGTCAGGTGGTTCAAAAACATGTATAACTCTTCCTCCTCCAGAGGATCTAATGCCCTCATCTTGTCTCCTCCAAAATTTGCACACACATAGTATGCACACATACAAATACACAAAAAGTTAGTTAAAAAAAAAAAAGAATTAAATTTGTCTGTCAAAGTTCTCAAGATTCTTGTGCATGCCATGGGCTTTTGTAAGAAATTTAAAAATAAAAGCAGCCCTGCTTCAGGACTGACAGACACAGTGATGAGGCTTGGTCCTTTAAATACTCTGCTGGAAAGTAGTAGGATCCTAGTTATCCAAATAATATGTCGAATAAAAGTTACCTTTGTCTTCTAGAGGAGGGCATCCTTAGAGTTGAGTTCAGGAGTGTTCTTATGAGGTGGTCTATATACACAAGAGTAGATTGTGTAGGTAGTTTGAGTATAGAAATTACAATGCAGGTCAGAAATATTCAGAATTGAATAAAATATTTAAAAAACACTGTTATAAATCCCAACTAGGAGATAAATTTTCATGAGACCAGTGATTAACCCAGTAGCAAAATGGAATTTATACCAACCATTCATTAATCCTGTTTCCCTTCTCTCAACACCATTAATTAAGTGTCTACTCAGTTCCCATTCCTGAGCTACACTTATGTCGTGTACCCAATTAGGGCTAATTTTTTTGCATGCTACGGGAGTGGTAACAGCCTCTAACAGTTGTTGAAATGTGGATCCTCGCGTTTACCGCAGTGTGTCATCCTTAAATATCCCCGTAATGCGTTTTCCAGTTCTGTTTCTAAAATCGAGTTTGTGTGGGGAGATTTGAGTTGAACACACTAAGTGGGTGGTTTCCTTCCTTTTAGGTCCGTGGAGACCCTTATCTGATTTAAGTGTTGCCTCAGGAGAAAGCTGTGCCACACTGAGGTTGCCAAAAATAACTGTTCTGCCTTGTGGCTTTACCTATGACTCTGTGGAAGAAAAGACTTTGGAAAATTAACTTTTGATGGTGTGGTGTAGAAACTGTGTCACATCTTCAGAGTTAAGGAGGAATTGTCCATTTTTTAATTAGTACTTCTGTGATAACAAAGCTCGTTTTGTCTCTTTGATTCCTTTTTGTGGGAACAGGCGGGGGCACCATCAAATAAGTAAAAATGAAGTTTTTCTGTATTGGGAATACATATTCCACAGATTTTGGTGTTATGACTTGATAGAAAAGAAACCAATATCCTGACTGATCCTATCTGTCAGTGCTTTCTGATGATTGGCATGGTGGCTGAGAGAAGCCAGTAAAGTGCTTGCCACATAAGTCTGAGCTTGCATCCCCAACAAATTCCAGTCCCTATCCCCACCCCCCAAATGAGAAAAAAAATAAAAGACGAAAAAGCACAGGTGAAGTGGTGTGCATCCCAAAGTCCATCACTGAGTGAGCAGAGACTGGGTTCCCCGGAGCTCAAGCAGCCTAGCTGAACCTGTGCATTCTCATTCTAGTGAGAGACCCTGTCTCCAAAAAAGGTGGAGCGTCTGGAAAGATGGCTCAGCTGTTAAGAGCACCTGTTACTTCTCCAGAAGAGTTGAGTTCAGTTCCCAGCACCCGAATCAGGTGTCTTGCAACATGCTGTCATTCCAACTCCAGGGATATTCTGGCCTCTGAAGGAATCCGCACTCGTGTGTACATAGCCACGTGAAGGCACACATACCTGCACATAATTAAAAATCACAAAAATAAATCTTAGAAAATAAGGTAGAGAGCTGGGCAGTAATGGAGCATGCCTTTTCTCCCAGCACTCAGGAAGCAGAGGCAGGCAGATCTCTGTGAGTTTGAGGCCAGCCAGGTCTAGAGAGGGAGTTCCAGGACAGCCAGAGCTACACAAAAGAACCTTGTCTTGATAAAACAAAAATAAATAAATACATATGGTGGAGAATCACAGAGAAAGACACCTGACAGCTATCTCTGTTCTACACACATGCGTGCGTGCATGCGTGTGTGCCTGTGTGCGCGTGCACACACATGTGCACATACTTATATACTCCTTCCTACAGAGAGAGACAGAGACAGAGACAGAGAGAGAGAGAGAGAGAGAGAGAGAGAGAGAGAGAGAGAGAGAGAGAGAGAGAGAGAGAGAGAGAGAGAGAAAAAATAACTGACTTGGTAATTCCTGAGACATTCTCCACATCGCCCTCTACCCACTCCAGAATTGATGATCTGTAAATGTACACTGAAACCCTTATGAGAGATGGAGATTTAAAAGGAGTCCTCGGGAATTCTTCTGTTAAGCAAATAAGCCTTTCCTAATCACCTTTGCTTTAGGTGCAGAGATTTTGGTCCATCAGCCTTTTCTTGGAACAGAAAGAGTTTCATGTTTTGCAATGAAGGGAAAGTTGTCTTAATGTGTCTGGCTAGGCTGTGGATAGGGATCGAAGAGAAAGCTTCAGGAGCTAACTCCAATGCAGAGTCCTTTAAGAGTTTCTCCCTCTTAATAACAGTACCACTAATTCCTTTTTATTTGCATGCATGACTTTGGCCTCTTCTCCATTACTTGTAATTTGACATTGTATCCATGTTTGGTTGACATGAAAGCCCTGTTGTAATCACGTGCATGGTGTTGTTTCATGAAGACCTGGGAGTGACACACACCTGTAATCCCTGAGTTGGTGAAGCAGAGGCAGAAGGATCCTGGAGCTTGCTAATTAGAAGGCTGAACCAAATAGATGAGGTCCAGATGGAGGCTAAGACCTGGGCTCAAAAACAAAAGAAAAAGCAAGAGAAAAGAAAAGTGGAAGCTGTTCATGCATTTAATGTATGCACACACATTCATATCATACATACACACACACACACACACACACACACACACACACACACACACACACCACTTGCTTCAAGTACAGTCCTTTTGACAGTCCCATTAGGGAGCAGCTTCTGGCCATCAACATACAGGTCATTCCTGATCACTGTGCCCATCCAGCCACCGTCCTGAGCACCGCAAAGCTTTCTGTCCTCTCAGCATTGCAGAATAAGCTTATTTTTGCAAAGTTTAGACATTTTTCTTAAATAAGCTTTCCCATATTAAAAAAATATACACTTTAAAATGATGAAGACTAAACACATGAACTTAATATATTTCCACATTTTAGAAAAAAAAGCTTTATATCTTTTGTTTGAATCTTGATAGTGGTTCTTTTTAAATCTCTTCTTCATAGTGTTTTTAATTTCTAAAATCGCTTTGGCCTATAGACACTTTTAAGAAAAGGTGCTGTCTAAATATAAGGAAGGATTGTGTAACTGTTTTCATAAGTGAAAAGCTTACATTCGCCATGGTAATCAGAAAGGAAATAATGGTTTAATTAGTTTTTTAGATGAACAGATTTCTGCAATCAGACTGTGTTTGTAATAGCATTTTAAAACAGTTTCCGTCCACAGCAGCATTGTAATTAAGATTTTTCAATGAAACTGTCAGAGGGAGTCCACCTCCACCCTGGGCTGGCTGTTATACCTGCTCCATAGATGCCCACTATTCTTATGACCAGGCTTGGACTAGTGACCCCTAAGTACAATGTCTTTCCCAGCCTCTCTTGAAGCTGAAGGGAAGTAAGTGCTGTCGCTCACCAGGATACCAAAGGTGACTGGGTTCCACTGCAGTATTTCTTAAGCAAAGTACTTACCATCCTAATACCCCATGACCAAGAAGACCTGGGTCACTGCAGGGAGGCCCAAGGGCTCCTGTGGTTCCGGTTCTGTGACTTTCATGACTGCATACGTGCTTTGAGAGGTTGTGGAGAGAATCCTCTTGGTCGATAGCACCCACAAGGCGCTGTGTACATTTAGTTCCTGGAGATTCTAATGAATATTACAGTGTAAAGTGAAAGGGTTTCTCTCCCTCCCAGAACAAATTGGAAAGCACAGTTAAATAGCCCCACTTCTGTGTGTATGTGGGGTGTGGATGTGTATGCACGTTTTTGCCTGTGTGGAGGACCAAAGTTGATGTTGGGATTCATCCTCTGTCAGTTTTCCACCTTACTCATTGAGGTAGGGTTTCAATGAAACTTGCCTAGTCTTGCTAGCCAGCTTGCTCAGCAGATCCCGCCTGAATTCAGATGCTAGAATTACAGGTGCCCATCTGGCATGCATTTGTTTTTTTTTTTGTTTTTTTTTTTCCCCTAGGGATCCTAACTCTAGCCCACCTGGTACTTGCATGGCAATCCCTTAACCTTTGAGCCACCTTCTTAGACCATCATCCTTCCTTTTCACTTTTGAGACATTGTCTCTTATATTCCATGCTGGCCTCAGACTCACTGGGTAGCCAAAGGTGATTTTCTGAATTTTCTGATTTACTGTGTTGTGTGGCACCATGTCCAGATTATGTGGTACCAGGATTTAAAACCAAGACTTTGTGCATACAACCTATCAACTGGGCTACCCCATACCTGTTCCTAAGCATTTTTCTTTTATCTGGAATAGTCACCATATTCATCCATGATTAACAAATTTCTAATGAGAGATAGAGTAATAGTGGTAGTGGTACCAGTGTGAAAGCCATCTGAGAAACTTTATACCCACATTTGAAAACTTTCTTTTTTTT